>JANBTM010000099.1:0-31727 GCA_027578695.1 Coemansia sp. RSA 1365 | reverse complement strand
TGCCAGATCGAGCTTACAATAGTTTCATTTCCATATCGTGTGGCAGTGTAAACAAATTCACTCTGTTTCCCTGTAGCAGTGTAGGGTACACCATACGAGTGCACAAAATAATAGCGGCGCTCCTCGTTAATATCAGGCACACTCACCTCCGATCTACGTTCTTCGTGAACTATCTGGGCCGAGTTCCAACCCATATGAGGAACAGTCTTAGTTGAGCTGTCAAATAGCCGTACGCGTCCCTCAAAGAGCCCAAGACCAAGCTCAGAGGGTGATTCGTCCGATCCTTCAAAGAGAACTTGCATGCCGACACAGATTCCCATTAATGGGCGTCCAGAAGCGACAAATGCCTTTAATGGTTCGACAAATCCTTTGTTCTGTAGTGCTTTCATTGCATAACCAAATGCACCAACACCAGGAAATATAATCTTATCAGCCTTGTCAAAGTCATCTGCAGTCGCTATATACTCGATCGTATAGCCCAGCCGTTCGACAGCATTGAGCAAACTACGCACGTTCCCAGCGCCATAGTCCAGAAGATAGAGCTTTTGATTTGTAGCAGCAACCATATTATAAGTGAAACAGACACAATACAGGGAGAAAAAGCTTTAAAATTATAGATAGGGATGAACAAGACGGAACAGAGTCAAGCATTTTTTAAAAGTCAAGATATTGGAAGGGGGGAAGTTGAGTCACAGAAGATTAATCCGATTCATTGTCTCCAGTTAACAAACAAGGGATCATGCATCGTCGTCATGGTTTCCTCTTTAAATTGCTTAAAAGCACTCTATCGCCGCTAATTTTCTCGTGCTAGGTTGCAATCGCAATGGTCAGTGCTCAAAAGTCAGGACTGAAGCGCCAACTATCCATACCCAACACAGAACACCACAGCAGTACGACCGATTCAAAGCAGGCGCGAATTAAAGACCAACTATTTAGCTCTGAGGAAGGGTCAGGGATGCGAGCACCAGTAGTACGGTTTGGCGTGCATCCTCTGTCCAAGTACTCGTTGGCATGTCCTCAGTTTAGCGAGCCACGCGAACTTGTTTCTTTTAGTTACGATAGTAACCGTAAGGCATGTATGGATAACCGCGAACTTAAATACTACTATCCACCTCAGTTAAACCCACCACCGAGTCTGTTCTGTGGATTTGAGAAACAAATAAAACGCGACCACACAAGGAATGAACATATTGATGGTCTGCTTTCTGCATTGACGCATATTCGTCAACAAAACGAGGACAGATCAGTGTTGTTAAGAGAAACACAAGCAGATTTTGTTATGTATCGTGGAATGCTTACAAGGATATTTGTTACGCCATATAGTCTACGAGATGCCTGGTCGATGAACGCAACAAAAGTGGGTTCAACCATATACATTGAAGACAATATTACTTCAGAAAACGTTGCTGGACGATTAGGTTCGTCCGAAGATCACCAAAAAATGATGTACGGTGGCTACAGGTTTGAAACGCTTTGTGTCATAGATACCCCTCCAGCGGAGCTATCGCCAGAAGATCTTAATTTAAAGCTGCAGACAAGAGCTGATGAAGTTGTCAATACTAATCTTGAGTACTGCTCAGTGTTTCGCACACGGTTGGGCGGGCATTCGGTTATATCTGGTGCCGAAGTCGATTGTATCGAGGGTGTCAAGCCCAGCTCCTTTCCAAGCCGTCAATATCGAGAGCTCAAGACTGTAAAGTTACTAGATTCTGAGCGTGCGCAATCTAGCTTTGAGCGTTTCAAGTTGTTAAAATTCTGGGCACAATCATTTATTGCTGGAATACCAACAGTAACTGTTGGATTCCGCGATGATAGCGGTGTGTTACGCGGAATCCAGGATTTTAAGACGCAGGATATACCACGGATGGTTAAAAACAAGCCACGAATGTGGAAGCCCAATGTTTGTATGAACTTTGCCGATAAGCTCTTGCACTTTATTAAATCTCATGTTGTTGAAGAAGGTCCTGAGATGCAATATCGCATTGAATACGACCCTGAAAGCCAGGAAATCCGCATTTTGTCGCTGGGCCAATGTGAGCCCTTTCTGACTGCAGAGTATATGTCGGTGATGGCAGCTTAGTACCTAGTTTTATTGACTGCGTTATAAAAATGTTAGAATCTATTGATAAATAGTTAGAGCTGTTATACCCTTAGAGATGTACTACGGAACTCCCAGTATTTACCATGCATTGGGTCATGTTCAGTGGCCAGATTGTGGCATATAGACTGCGCCTTTCCAAGCAGTGTTTTGCCTTGTTCTGGCAATGCCCGTGCCTGCTGCTCGTAAATATCGACCAGAGCAGACCAGTAGAATTGCGTAGTAGTCATAGCTAGTGAATAGTCTTTGTTGTTGGCAAGATCTTGTATCTTCGGCAGTAGATCAGTGTATAGCTTGTCAGGCGCATGGCGTAAAAGTAGTCCAATAATATAAGACCACGGACTCTCGTTATTCGGCGCAAACTTTATGTTCTCTACAGTATAAACTATTTCTTCCGACACCAGCACACTATCCAATTCAACTTGTGCTGGATTGCGGCCCTGAAGTATGACAAAGTAACGCTGGTTCCACGCAGAGTTATTCCGAACGTCCTCGTTAATCATAGTGTTAACAAAGACCAATTCTTGTTCCCAAATATTGTAAGTGCTAACAAGCCACTGACGATACGACCATGCGTGAAAATTCTTAGAGTCCCCATTAATAGCATTATCAAGAAACTGTAGCTCTCCACGGATTATTGGATGTCTCAAAAGTTCTGACTCGCTCTGTCCTTCCTTTGCCTGTTTGGGATCAAGTAGACGCACTATAAGGGCCTCGCGATGGTGCCAAAGTTGATAATTCTTCGGATACATAGCAGAAATAGCGCTCACCCAATTCAGCTCTCCTGCAATATCCGCATTTAATTCTTCTACAAGTCGCTTACGATACACCCAGACAGTATAATGACCTGGGTTCGCCTGGATCACACGTCCAGTTAACGCCAATGCGCGTTCTGAGATTTCCTCCTTTGCCATCACCGCGCGCAAATAATCCATCATCTCTCTGTAGTCGTCCGTGTAAGCTATCGGACAGATAGGATGTTTTCCATCGTCTTGGGGAATTGGAGTCACATCTCTCCACTCTTCCTGCTGCGACATAGGCGCAGACTCGTTCACGTCTTCGTTACCCTCAAAGCGCATTGAGTACCAACACAGTCGTGTAATTACAGAATACAAGTAGTTGGGATAAATCTAAAAGCAATGCAATATATTTTAATTGGCATGTAGAAGCAGCAAAGCAAACAAGAACAAACAAACAAGCGCAGGAAGCCATCTGAATGTGATTATGAGCCGCCAGCTCGGAATCAACGGTTTAACACAAAAACTAAATGATTGCCCAGTTTTCATCATCATAGTCGACAATATCCACAGCATCATCGCACAGATGTAGCTGGCGCAGTACATTGTGAACTTGGTCGCGCAGTGTTGAGTCCGGTTCGGTGTCGCCCGGCGCCGAGTACATTTTCATAATTTCCTGCACAACTGAATAAACGTCTAGCGTGAATGGCAGCCTTATGCGAGCCTCATTCTCCCGATGCGAAAGCGCCAATACAGCCTGCCGCAGGTTTTCAACCACATCAGTTATCTGCTCTATAGGAACCCGCACGCCCTGGCGGTGACACATAAAAGCAACGTCGTAGAGCAGCATGCTCAGTCCAACAACAAAGCTGGCACGGTTGGAGTCGTCAATGCTCAGCGCCGCCTCATCCACGTCAACCAGCCGCCAGTTGGGTCGGATAAATAAGCTAGAGCCACGTTTCAATATGTGAAAAGGTAATCGCAGATGAAAGTAGTGTGTCAGCACGCTGAATACATGGATACAATGGTTGACGCAGGCGTTAATGTACTCGTTCGGATACTTTGCCCAGTCATCGCTTCCAGGCCAGGGCAACCCAAACAGTCGCGCCTGGCCATCCATACTCGAAAAAACATCATCATTAGCCGGAAGCCGAAGTTGCAGTCCAACCACACCACACAGCGCCTCAGCTAATATGCCCCGGTCCTGGCGAAGCATTGCATGCACACGCTGACACTGCCCAGCGCTTTTGTTAAAAGCCTTGGACGCCTCCTGTGCAGATTTTTCAAGACGTTGCATTGCTCCCTGTTCGTTCTGATGTACTCGTTCCCGTTGTGATGCAGTCTGGTCCAGCATTTCGCTGTGCAACTGCTTGGCTGCGGCAATTTGCTGCTCACGGACCTGTATCCTGTCCCGCAGCGCCGTTATGCGCTGTCTTCGAGCTTGCAGACGCCTGCTCTGGTAATCATACAGCTGCTGCACACGTACTGAAGTCCATTCAACTTTTTGAGAAGCATCTCCTCTACGAACAGTGTTAGTTGCGTCGACTAGCCAGTCATGTTGACATATGCGGTCCCGGATACACGCCCCGCAGTAGCTCCTGGGATTTGCAGCTCTACAGACGCTGCATTTCATTGGAATGAGAACAAAGAAAAAAAAAAAAAACAAAAAAGTTGCACAAACGCCGAAAGAAATGTAAAAGAAAAATATGTGGGCTTAAGGACAAAGGAAATAGAAACAGCATATTTCTGACAAAAAGTCAAGCTTATTAGCTTAACAACAAAATCTTCTTAGTAAAAGTAACCAGAAAAAAAGTCCTAGGCTATCGTACAGTTAGGGACCTCAGGTACCTTAACCTCACCCGTCTCGTCAAGTTCCATATCTGGAGCTAGAAGCTTGAGTAGCTCGCTTGGAGGCTCTCCGCAGTCCTGCATCTTCTGCATCAGCTCTAAAATTTGCGGGTCCTTGCCTATTGAGTCGTCCTTAGCCTTTTTAAACAGTGCTAGAATCTGTTTGACATATGCGTACTGCTGCTGATAGCGCTGAAGGTCCTTCTTAGGTAGTGTGGCCTTGTTATTTTCCAGGTACTTCGGATATGCGTTTTCGAGCTGCTGTAACGGCTGTTGAAGCAAATCCTTCGACATTAGCTGGCCAACCACGTCGTCGGCCAGGGTATCGAGCTGCCGCATCAATTCGTCGTCAGGTATTTGTGACTCGTTGCCAAGGTTGCTACTCTCTGCATCGGCCTGTGTCGCACTATCTTTAAGTTTAGCCATTGTCGCATTGATCTTGTCTTGGAACGACTGCGGCTCCTTAGGTTTCTGCGGCGCTTTGTCTGTGCTATTCTCTTTTGTAGTTTCCTTACTTGGCTGATCCTGTCGTTTAGAATCAAGATCGGACTGCAATAGGCTCATGTTCTTAAGCATCTGATCTAGTACCTTGCGCAGCTCGTCATCGTCGTCGTTCTTGCCTAAAGGTGCATCCTTTAGCATATCGTCCATACCTTGCGTAAGTTGGCGTATAAACTCTTCCTCAAACCCAGACTCCAAATTGGCAGATGTACTGTCTGTGTTCTTCTTTGCACTAGTCGTTGTAGGTGCTTTAGGCGATGGCGCGGTTGCTGTCTTTGGCTTTTGAGAGGGTTTCGTAAATTCCTCGAGTGCATTGTCAAACAGCTCGTCAAGCTCATCGTCCTTAGGAGAAGCGTTTGCCATTGTGTAGGAATATGGCGTGTTTGTGTATAGTTAACGTATATAGTGTAAATGTAAAGAAAAGAAATCTACTTTAAGCAAGGCTGGGTGTGGGTGGTGCACGGAAACTGTCAATGCACACTCTCTATGCAGCGCTTGACATGTGATTGAGGGTTTATCGGTGAGCCGAACCGGTATTGCGACTCGACACAAAAAAAAAAATAGCAGCGCGGCTGCTCAAAAAGAATTACACATATTATTCTGATAACTTGCTTCACTTCTCAACACATTTTATTTTTAGTAGCTGGAAATGACGGACGTTAGAGTGGTGATTCCAGGGGATATAATAGACACAAGTATATCAGCAGAGAATGACGACGCAGAGACAGCAGTGCTTCGACTAGGACCTGGACTGGCACAGGCTGGCGAGGAGATAAGCGCATCGACAGCTGGGGTGCTACACAACAAAGAGGAGACACACCAGTGGTGGGTTGTGAGCAACCGGCGACGCTATGTGGCAGCAGAGGGTGAGCCGGTAGTTGGGGTGGTTGTAGGGCGGCACGGCGAAGGATACCGGGTTGATATTGGATCTGCACAAGATGCACTGCTGCCGCTGCTAGCCTTTGAGGGAGCAACCAGACGTAACAAGCCTAACCTGACTATTGGCGCAGTGGTATATGCGCGTGTGGTTGTGGCCAACTCGGTCATGGATCCAGAGATTGAATGCTACAACTCCAACACAGGCAAATCCGAGGGCTACGGCGAACTTACAGGCGGGTTTATGTTTAAATGCTCGCTGGGTCTGGCACGGCATCTGATTAGCGCAAAGGCACCAGTGCTGAATGCGCTAGGCGCGCAGATACCGTTTGAGACGGCAGTTGGCGTAAACGGCCGTGTATGGGTCAATACCGAGTCACCTGAGACCACAGTGCTGGTTGTCAACGCCATCAAAAACTCTGAATATCTCACTGCAAAGCAATCCAAGCAAATGGTCAGAGAACTGCTCGACAAGCAGTGATGGTTTACAGTCTGATACAGCTGTGCCCGAACCACATATTCTCTGGTTGGCGCAATAGAGCCGAATGGGCCCGTGGCTATTGGTGGCGGTAACAAGTGCAGTTGTTGCATGTGCCTTTGTAAAAGCAGCCTCCTTTGAATGCGCCTTTCTGGCCAGTGTGACTTGCGGCAAAAAGGAACATACAGCAGCAAACTCAGTGTGCAAGGCACTAAGCAAGTCAACTGGTCGGCCTCGAGCTCTGTTTTTTTTTCTTCTCTTTATGTTCCAAAGTTCCGTTAATAGGTTACAACTGCTTTTTTCCATTCTTTTACTAGACCCTCATTTGTGTTTTTAGCATTTATTTGTCATAGAGAAAGGTGTGCCTCGCATGTCGTCGTGGTTTCACGAAAAGAGCATGTCTAAAACAAGAGTCCCTTACTCAGCGGTTTCGCTAGAAAGCCCAGAGGGCGGACGTGTACATTTCACTGACGACCTTCACGACTCTGATGCTGCGGACGTCGAAGACAATGAGCTCTTCGACATGACCCAGTCCTCTGAGATATTGGAGGTTGCGGATAACGACACTGCCTATTACGGCATGGCTCTTAGCAGTCGGCAACGCATGCGCAAGGTAAGGTTTTCACACACACTATTATTGATGTTGTTTGTTGTCGATTGCCACACCAGCTCAAACCTATAACGAGCTGCAGAGTGAAAAACCATCTAAACTGCTTAGCTAAGGGTAATGTTTTGAGTCGAATGCTAATGGAGACTTTTTGGCATATTTTTCCTATGTGGCTGGACCAACAACATTTGGTCACCGAGTAGAGGCGTGGGTTCTGGGTGACAGTAGTAGCGCTGGTGGTTTTCTCGGTGGTAGGGATGTTCTGGCTGTACGTTGGCGGCATCAACTGGATGCAGCGGTCTCAGAAGCGTAACGTGATTCTGATGATAAGCGATGGTTTTGGCCCAGCATCAGAGACTATGGCTCGCAACTATATGCAGAAGACGCGCGGTCTACCAGTCGGCTATCAGAGCCCGCTAGACGAGCTCCTAGTGGGGTCGTCGCGCACACGGTCAAGCGACTCACTAGTTACAGACTCTGCCGCCGGAGCCACGGCGTTTGCATGCGGGTTAAAGTCATACAACGGAGCAATTGGTGTGGATGCCGACAAGGGTCCCTGCGGCACGCTACTGGAGGCGGCCAAGCTTCAGCGCAACATGGCAACAGGTCTTGTGGTTACTAGCCGCATCACGCATGCAACGCCAGGAGCTTTCTCCGCGCACGTGGCAGGACGTGAGATGGAGGATTTAATTGCCGAATATCAGGTGGGCAACTACTCGCTTGGTCGCGTGGTTGACTTGATGTTGGGCGGTGGTCGCTGCCATTTTGAGTCCGGTACAAGTAGTAACAGCAGCTGTCGTGTAGATGACCGTGATCTGCTTAGCGAAGCAAAGCGCTCTGGAATCCGCACGCTCAACTCGCGCCACGAATTCGACAAGCTGGACGCTCGTGGGGCTGATGTGCTACCACTATTAGGCACCTTTGCTCCATCACATATGGACTACGAGATTGACCGCGATGCGACACAACAGCCTTCGCTAGCAGAGATGTCCGAGAAGGCGCTGCAGGTACTGGAGGCTGCAACTCGTGGCCGCAACTCGGGCTTCTTTTTGATGATTGAGGGTAGCCGCATCGACATGGCAGCACACACCAACGACCCTGCAGCGCATGTGCGCGAGATCATTGCGTACTGGGATACTGTAGCAGCAGTGCGGGCCTATGTTGATGCGCATCCTGACACGGTGATGATCAGCGTGTCAGACCACGAGACCGGTGGGCTTTCGGTGGCCAAGCAGTTGGGTCCCGACTACCCCGAATACCGGTGGAATCCTCAGGCTCTTGAAGCCGCACAGCACTCAATTGAATATATATCGCTCCGTTTGCTGCCTGGCCCTCTTCAGGCGGATGAGGTTCATAACGAACAATCAAAGTACGCGTTTGTGCGCGACACGGTCTTTGCAAAGTGGCTGGGCATTGCAGACGCGAAACACGAAGAGCTTCTGGCTGTAGCTCGCGAGACCGATTCGATTCGGCTGCGGGAGCTTCTCAGCACGGCGCTATCGGATCGTGCACAGCTTGGATGGGCTACACACGGTCACAGCGCAGTGGATGTAAATCTCTACGCGTACGGAAAGGATGCACATTTGCTGCGCGGGAACCATGAGAACACAGACATTGGCACAATTATCGAGCAGATGCTGGATCTGGATTTATCTGAGATCACGCGTATGGTCAAACAAGATAGAACTATCCAGGGTACGCCAGCACATGCAGAGGCATGGCTTGGTCGTCGCGATCTGGATGCACCTGAGCACTATCCACACATACACTGAGACGTCGCAAACATGCGTGTTTTTATTTCTTTTTTTTCTTTCTGACAAAAACAAGCTTATATAGGCTTCAAGAAATATAAGAAAATGTGTAGGTGGAAAAGTGTCTGGAGAACTAAGGATCAGCTATCGTGGGCTTAAAAACTGTCTGGGTGGGGTTCTGCCAGAGGAGCAACAGGACTTTGACGATCTTGATCAATCCGGGAAAGTGGTTGCTGCGCTGGTACGCCAGGCATGCCAACAGTCGATTCGCCATGGCCAACTATGCGGCCCAGCAGCGTAGTCAGTAAGCGAAGAGTCTCAAGCTGCATGTCAACTTCCTGGCGGCGGGTGCCCAGACGCTCGCGCTCAATGTCAGTCTCTCGTCGCTGATTCTCCAAGCGGCGTTCTTCGAGAAGCATGCGCTTGTTTTCGAGCTCCTGCTCCTTTGCAAACACATGCTTACGGAACTCGAGCTCCTCGCGACGTAGATTAAGCTGCAGCCAATCTAGTTCCTCTCGTGTGCCCTGCACAGCGCCTGTCATAGAGGCGCACCCTGTATCATGCGTGTCGCGCACCCCGCTTGTTGCAGCCAGCTGGTGGTTGTGCCGCTGCTGCGTATTTGCTGTTGGTGGAGCTACTGAATGTTTGTTTGGGTCAGCGCCTGCGCTCGGGCCCGGTGATGCCATTGGTATCATCGGCAGTGTGACTGTGGAAGGTCTGCCGCCCGCATCATATGCGTGTTGTCTAATGCCGCCCTCATAATGCGGCTGCTGAAGTTGTTGGTGCTGGCGCAGAAGTTGAACCTGCTGGTTAGACAGCTGAGTTTTCTGGTGATGATGATGATGGTGAACATTTCCGGGGCTCTGGCGGTTTTGTAGAATAGCCGGAAGAGTGCGGCTGCGCTTGCTGCTGCTCATCATCACTGGTAAATCGTCGTCGCCTCCTTCGCCGCCCTCAGCGCCGCGCTTCGGAGCAATCTTGCGCCCGTGTGTATTTACGTGGTAAGTCATAGGCATCGAGTCGGCCACGGAGATGCGCGGAGGCGACGTGCTGCGTGGAATACTTATAGAGGCGGCAGGAAGTGCAGGTACGGGTGCTATAGATTGGGTAGCAGAGGAACCGATGGCGTTCCACACACGCTGCTGCTGTTGTTGGTGCTTCTGCGTGGGTGGCACGTGCGAGTGAGCCTGAGCCTGTAGCGGATTGAAAACAATGTCTAACTTCTTGAAGTAGTTGCACATAGATTCGGCAACCTCCTCACGACTCTTGCCCTGATGCTTGGTTTCAAAGTTAGGTAGCCGGATCTCTGCTGCCGCCCGCAGGTAGCGCTTCTCCATCGTGCGAATCTTGCCCTCGATAGCGCGACTGGTCTTGCGAGGCAGTATTTCGCGGATAATGCGCTCATGGCACTCCTTCTTCCGCCGTGGCACATTAAACAGTTTACAGTTCTCTGGCTCGTACAGCCAGGTTGCCAATGCATCCTCCTCCCATGGCATCCACAGCGCGTAGCCGTTTTTTGACGAATCTTCCTGCTGTGCTGCCGTTATCCCCGCTTCTAACACGCTGCTGCAACTACTGTTGCTGCTGCTGCTGCCACCATGTTTGCCTCTGCGCGTATTTTGCCCAATCTCGCTGTGTACCTGTCGAATCATTGGTGGTGACCGATCGTCTGGAACGCTACCGCACCGCTGTAAAGTTCCAAGCGACTCCATTATGTTTGTGTTGCTACGGTTTTTTGGCGAGAACGCCGGAGGCGACTGCTCGCGCATTATGCCAGTGCCATCGCTGCGCGTGCGTCCGTGTACCCCCACGCCCTCGTCTGCGTTTCCACCACGATGGTATTTCATGTTCAGCTGTGGATGTTGGTTATCCGCACCTGCCGATGATCCGCCGACTCTAGTATCGTTTCCGGCGGTTGTACACATTGAAGACAATCCATTTATCTCGGGGTGGTTTTCGCCCTGTTGATATAACGGCTGTTGTGTACCGTCTCCCAACCGCTGCTGTGTGCCATCTGCCAACGCTGGCGTCACCTCCGTCGGTGCAGTGGCATCCGCGCCGGTCTTTGCATTATCTGAATATAGCATCATAAAATACCCGGTATCTAAGCGGTATCCTTAGCTATGGAGATTGCGGTGACCCCTCTTTTCTTGCCGCTCGATATCCAAATATGTGCAAATTTTTTTTGGATGTGAGCGGAAAGAAAAGCACTTTGGTCGTCTGTTTCGCCGTTGTATTCCTGTGTCGCCAAGGCCCCACCACTGCTTAATAATAAAAGTCGGACTTGTGGGGGAGGTGGTTTGTTGCGTGGGTATATCGAGGTCTCCGCGTGCTGTGCCTTGTCTTGACTGAATAATCCAGGATGCCAAGTGCCTCCGCTTTTATAGCTTACGGACTCGTAGAGCAGAATTCAGTTGGCAATCTGTCAGTTCCTACGAACATAAGTCTATGAAAACAATTAAAGCGCAAAAGCGGGAGGTGACTCCTATGGCAGCTGCGCAAAAAGACCAAAAAAGAGTTAAAAATAAAGGCGCTGCTGTCACTATGTTAATTTAACAGGTGAACCTCGAATTTGGAGAGAAAGGGAACCAGGGCCACAACGAGGCGCCGACGCAAAAATGCGGGAGGTTTGAAAGAGGATGCAGGCACATGACCTGGAGGAGATCGGGGTGAAGTGCAGTTTATTCTTTGTGCCGCTTTGACGCCTAGCTTAAAGTTTGTTGTATCATGCTTTGTCTACTCCACTACGCGAGTCGTGATAACCTGCCAAAAGGGCCCACATCTGCTTATTTGATTGAGCTGCATAACTCTTGCTATTCTCTTTCACTCAAAAGTCTAGTGGTGTAGAAAGGATAGTGACGAGCTTTTTCTCTCGATTTTCTCCGGCTTGGCACAATCAAGCCTCTCTCTTCGCCTTGCTGGAAACACAACTCCCCACGTGCTAGGGATAGTAAAAAAGCCGCTTGTTGCACACATCATCCCATCTCTGGCTTTCAATGTGTACTGGCATTGTGTGAAGGTCCTTTCCGCTCCCTCCCTTCTCTTTCTCACACATCAGAAGAGTTGTGGACACCCTCTTCAAGGCATCAGAAAGTTGGCTTTCAAGCAGAACCAATTTGTGTTATTAATGCGTAGCCAGCTTTTGCCTGAGAAACTCGTACTTAATGCCGAAAATACCGCCAAGTGCTCCCACACTACGTTCCTCTTGGCACACAAACATGCTATGGCTGCGACTCAATAGCATGCCAGACACGACGCCGTTTGGCTTCCTTGACCAATCCCGTGAATGAGTGACCAGTGGAAAAATATGCAACCTGGTCTATCTTATCTCGTAAAACCATATTAGCCAGTAAATAAATAAAACATTGCTGCTATGCTCTATCATAGAGCCAAACTCTGTATTAGCATCTGCGCATAAATTCTAGAGACATGCAAAGTCCACTACACTACATGCTAGTTGAGACTTGTATGTTAATTTTAAGATCACGCTCTGTGAGCATTGCATGTATGCTAAAACCCGTCATTATATAAGGACTATTCCTCAGCTGAGGCAACTTTATATTTTTTGTAGAAAAATAAAAGCTCCGGTTTTGGTGATGTATAATGTTTAGTTATCCTTGAGGCTTTATATTCGGAATATTAAAATCTCTGCATCAGATTAAATAGTACCAACTTTGCACTGCATGGGTGTGATTTTATGGCGCCTGTAAGTACCTATGAGCAGGTCGTTTGTAGCTGCGTATTATGGATTGCTGGTTAGTTGGTGGTTGTAGAGCCCTAGTTAAGCGGAAGAGGTCGGTGTGCGGTCATGACTCTTTCTAAATGCCATGATTGTTGCACACAATTGTCATTTGAAATGCACTGCATCACTAGTTTACGACGACGGATGCCGTCTGCATGTGCATTTGGTGCATGTAGTTTGCGTTTGCGGAATGCCTGGCTTTCTCTGTTTCCACATCCTGCATTACTTGGCTGGACATCTGGATGTCCACCGTAAGCGAGGAGCAATATTTTGGGCATCTCCGGTGTATTTTGAGAAGCAATGAGCTGCGGAGTGATCATAGGGCCACGGATCTGCGCTATGTTATGCAGTGTCCCAGACAATACCCAAGTCTCTGAAGAGACGCGAGCATAAACCAAGCGGAAGTGTTTGTTATGTTTTTTTTTTTTTGGCTGGTTGGGGACGTGCATCTCCACATTCAGGATAGCCAGGGTTAATTGTCTGCCATTTCAGCCTGGTTGGTCTGCAATTGGTCTCCCATCTGTTCGCAGATCAACACGCTGTGCATGAAGGCGGACCTGGTCGTACATGTATCGACAATTTCATCCGAGGGACGCAAGGATTATTCCGGTGTGGTGTTTGTCATTTTTTTGCACGCACGCCAGCCAACCGCCACTCCTTGTTTTGCATGTCAAACTGAGCAAAGCCAAAGTCTGCTGCGCGGAAAACAATGCACATCCCAAAAGCCAGCATGTTTTTGGCCGATCGGCAAATCCGCTCTTTGCAGCTAACTGCCGCTCGGGCACCGTTCCGCATATCGGTCTGCGTGAGAGTGATTTGTGCAGTTTATCGGAACCAATGTCAGTTCTGTCCGACCGACCCTTGTCGCCCAACATCACACAAGACATGCTTGAGGCGATCGGCAATGTATGCCACCTATTCCACGTTGGTTGATCTCTCAGCTTTATACATGCATTGAAGATATGCGGCTATCTGTGTCTGCGTCTTCTGGCTTCCAGGTGCTGGCTCGCTGCATGCACAGGTCTATACAAATGAGAAGCAGACTGCTGTCTCATCACATCACATGTAATGCGAGAAAAGCATCCAGTACTGGCTAACGTCGCCTGCTTGCTTACGCCCTCTCTCTCATCCTGCACATGGTCTCGGCTGTCTTGCATGCATCTGGATACTAGTGCAGCGCCTGGAAAGATCCGCAGTGCTTACGGGTTGCGCAAATCAGGCGTATGAGAGATGGGGGCAGCAAAGTGACGTGCCTGATCGGCTGATCGGCCGATCGGAGAAGCTGTCCATGGTAGGTGTGGCGGTAGGGGTGGCAGTGGCGTGAGCGGCAATATAACGGATAATCGTGCCAGAGCAGTGTAGATTGGGTGCAGCTTGCCAGAAACGGAGAAGGGTTTTGGCGCTCAAAGCAAGTCACTTGTGCCTTTAAACACGCGCGCCCTTTAGGACATTATGCTAACGTACTTGTCTCCGAGCAGTAGGGATGGTGTCAGGGTGCTGCAGAACAGACACCGAAATAGGCAGACAATTCTCTACAATAAAACACCGGCAACAATCTGGGTGTCTGTCTGAAAGTCTGCGCATCCACTACAACCAGCAGGACGTCGCAGCAGATGGACAGAGCTACGCAATGCATACCCAACCTTGCGGACTGAGAGATCGTTTGTCGTCGATTGCTTGGTGCACGATGATAGCGTCGCGCTCTCTTCTGCATAGTTTTGCTTGCAATTAAAGGGGTGGGGGTAAATTGCTGCAGCCCCATACAGCTGCTCTGCAGATGCCAGCAGACATCAATTAAGCTGTCATTCGATTGCAAGAGCATCCCTCCATTTACCGTACATGCGCGATATTGAAAGTAACAAAGTCCTAATACAGGCTGTAGGCATACTTGTCAGGCCGACACAAGGGGTAGGCAACACACCCATCGTGCCCGAGATAGGCTCTGGGGGAATGGATGTGCATTATGTTTCCGCTGGACGGATTGTCCACAAAGCACATCGTACCATTCCAGGTGCGCCAAGAAGAAAAGACGGGCCAGTGGGAAGCAAGAAATCCTATAGGCAAAAACGGCCTAGGGGCTTTTACCAGCAGCAACAGACCATATACAGCCATTCAGCCGAGCCAAGCTGGCCGTCTTTTTGTTGTGGTTGTACACAATTGCGTCTGTGACAGGCCCACACATGTGTCCCTTTTAAAAAGCGAGCCAACCCTCGATTTGCCCAGCTTTTTTTTTCTTTTTTTTTGCCGTGAACGGTGCACGTTTATAGGGCTACTGCGGGATGAACGCTCGCACGAAAAGGTAAATCCAAAGAAAGGGTCGCCACATTGCAATCCCTCTCTTCCGTGCAAAATGCCGGGGACTTGTTCTAGCAAGACTGATCTGGTCGGCCTGCAACCATTACAACCCACCGCGCTGTTGCTGTTGCTGCTGCTGTCCTTCCCTCTTGCATGCGGCGGCGTCTGATGCCAACAAAGAAACCAATGCGATGCGTCAAAATTCCTACGCCTCTCGAGGAAATAGGCAAAAAGTAAGGGCGACTTGGTCATCTGACTGGCTGGCTTTGTCGGTGGTTAGCAGCGGATAAGCAACGACCCCCCGGCAATTCTCCTCCTTGAGCCTCGTCCTCCTCGCCAAGCCGCGTACGCGTCTTTCTATTTTAGCCATGTTTTGCCGCCTTTCTTCCTCGTTTCACAACTTTTCACACAGTCTCTAATTCCTGGCTTTGCTGTCTGCACTGGCTATATACCAGCCGCTGGTGGTTTTTTTTCACATCTACTGCTGGCGCATCACTAGGCTCACTCATTGCTCTCCACGTTTCAATACCCACTGTCATTATTATCTCCCTATTTATTCAGCTGCACCATCGTTACCACATTGCGACGCGTGGACCACTTGCCTAACTGTTATCTCTCATCAGTATCCTCCTTATCCGGTCGCTCTCACTTGACTGATTTGCAGTTGCCTGCATACTGAACTGGGTTGGTCTTTTTTTTTAAGCACCAGAACCGTCTTTTCCAGCCTGCGACACTGTGGAGTAAGCAGTCTCAACTGCGCTAGTAAGAACAGTACTTCCACTACGCCGGGCCATTAATAGAGACACCTTGCTCCGCTTTCAGGTTGCCTGTCAGCTGTTTTGACGCGTGCATTGGTGCATTGTTTTTGTCGTCGCTGCGTCTGCGTCTACCGACTTGCGTAGAAATCCGACAAAAACAGTAACAATTTTGACTGCCGCTTTGTACCAGCGGTAGACAGAAACAGCAACTTTGTATTGCGAGAATCCACGCCGCGGCACGCAGTCGTCGACAAGCAGATCCACGAGACGCACCACGGTGGCTAGCACTGCAGCAAGGCTTGATCAGCTTGTGCATCTTGAATGTGAGGTACGTTTTGAAGACATACATGCAAGCTGCTCACACGCACGTTCGTGTGGTGGCTAGCGACATCCACAATGGTTGCGACAAAAAAAGGCATATATCATGCTGCAAATGCGAATTGCTTGCGCGGGTTTTTGATGGGGGTGGTAACAAGCCCTGTCCCATCACCTGCCTATTTTACCCGCCCCTCTTCCAGAAAAAAAATTGCAATTCTCCCAGGCTGTGCCCTTCCTTGCGCCGGGCGGGGCAGCTACTAAGCTGCTCTACTCTCCCAGCTTCTCTTTCCTTCCATATGAGCTGCTGCTTGCTCTGTTACATCCTGGCTCTGCTTCATCGTAGACTGCACTCATTTATCTTGCTTTTCGGAAAGCGTACTTTTTTTGGAGTTGCAGGCTATCGATAATCGCCACATCTCATCGAGAAACTTTTGATTATTCTCGCACCAGAAAAAAAAATTCTCCTGTATTCGCTTACTAGTGTTTGACTCGGCTATTATAAAGTAAAAGCTCCAACGCCTACTGCGAACTCGCTACATCTACTGCGCGTTCTTGGGTTTCATCATCACTCACTCTCATTTATGCTATCCTCTCGCATTGTGTTTCTCCTCTCCATCCATATAAACGACCATAGCACAAATATACCAAGGCCAAAAGGCCGACACTAAGAACAACCTCCTATTCTTTCTGTCTTGTGGTCAATACGCGTCCCTTCGCACGCTTCCTTCTATAGTGTAGATTCCCGAAGGAAGTACGCAAGTTTAATAGTATTTATACCCAGTTATTGCGTACAGTCCATAGGACATCCACGCCAGGCGCTTGTCGCCCTTTTTAATTTTGATTATATCTGCCCGTTATAACGCTATCATTTACTTTTAGCACAGCCAACGAGCTGCACCATTTTCTTTTGCCTCTTTTGTGCTCTGCGCTAACCACCTACCTCACCGGAGGGCATCTATAGACGGTCAGGGGAGAGGAGTATACACGTGCAACTTAGCTCGCAACCAGCGGATGCGAAGTACTCCATTTGCTGTTATTATACACATAGTTTTCTGGTGTATCGTCTTCCTTTGACGCGTCTGCACACGCCCACCTAAGCACCCCTACATGACTGATTTTGACAGCACCAAGCGACAACGGACCAATGATGGTTCAGCAAAAGATTCGTATTCTGTGGGGCCGTCTCAGTCGCCTACGACTGCCACTACTGCAGAGCTGCGGGAAGCCATGCCATTGACGGCGGCGGCAGCAACATCAGCCGCAAATTCAGCAGCGGCGGCAGCTGCGGCAGTAAGAGCGGCGGTGACTGCAGGAGATGATAGTGCCATGCGCGATCTATTGGAGAGGTTGCTTGTGTCACAGGAACGTCTGACATTTGATGTCGCGCAGCTCCAGGCAACTGTCAACAACATGTTAGGTGTAATGCGTCAAGCCATGCCTGAATATCGCGACTATCTACATATTCAAACTGTTTATAACCAACAGCAGCCAGCGGTCTCAATAGCGGAAGATAAGCAGCGATCACTAGTTGGGCATGCGCATTCTCTGAACAAAGAATTTGGTACAGTTCCTCCTACATTGGCCAATATCGTCTCTCCGAATTCTGAAGTTTCCGAAGCACTGTCACTCGATGTAGCGCACAGACACGGCATAAACCCTGAAGTACATTCACACCGATCGCCACTGGTATCACAATCAGTCTCCTCTGGGTCTCCAAGGTCGCAGTTTAAGCGTGGTGGCGAAAGAGCGCGAGCAGCCAGCAGCAGTGACGCGGCCTCAAGTATTGCAAATAGAAGCAGTAGCAACATGGCGCGCCTATCACTGCAGCGACTTCATGTGCCTGAACACCGTACTGGGTCACTGGAATCTACCGATTATTCATATACTGGGTTGCCGCTGCACATACCGGTGCCGGGAGGCGAAGACGGACCACAGGGACCGTTGCTATCACCGACTAATCTACCACCACCACCCGGAATGCCGCAGCATATGTCTACACAAGGGCCTTCAGTCTCTAGGATGCGGTCGCCACTGACAATGTCAGCTAGTTTGGAGAGCCCTGTTTACCATCAACAGCAAGCACAACCACAGTTTGGATTAGCAAGACCGCTGCCACAGACTTATCCTTCCGCAGCTCCACTGTCTACATCCTCGGCGCTTCCTTCTGTTCGACATCTTTCGACACATCACCACGGCTACTACAAACAGGGAACACAGCATCAACTGCCGCGGATTGCCCACCTTGCGCATTCGCAATACAATCCGCTTGCACTTCCGGTCTCGCCGCGCCGAATGCATCAGCATCAACACCATGCAGAGCAACCAGCTTCACTGCCGCCAATAATGCATCTGTCAGCTGCAGCACGGCTGCACGAAGGCGAACAATACCCCCGGACACCAGGCACACAACAGGCCGCGGAGGGTACATCACCATACTCTTCCGCGCAGTCATTTACTTCCAGCATGGTGGTTGACTCGGTGCCGCCTAAGCCATCGCCGCCGCATAGGTACGCGGTGCTGTCGCAACAGATGCAAGTGGGATCTAGCGCTTCCACATCTGGAGGTATGGTGGAGTCCCCGACGGGGCCCAGTGTTGGAGTGTCAGGGTCGCGGAGCTACCATTATACGACCACGCCCACCACTGGTCGATCCTTCAGCACAATGGCTGCTGCTGGCCCGCAGGCTACGACTTCGCAACAAAAAGTAGAAAAAAATCGGTTCCAGGCCAATATTCGCGCTTTTGTTGACCAGTATTTTATGACTGGCGTCAACATGCGCTGGGACTACCAGCAGTCATTCAAAGCGCCACGGAATGCAGAGGCAACCCGTCAAATTGTAGAGTCATTCCACACTGTACACGGAGGATCTCTTGAGCGCATCGAGCATGGCCTGAGCGTTTATTTTAGTTCTCTTAAAGCTAAGCATCGCACAACGGAGGACAAGGCAATGCTCAAACAGCAGCGTGACCGGCGACGCGCGCGACGGATTAAAAAGGCCGCAGGTCGACGAAAGGTATATGACCCGACACAGTATCCGTTTCTGCCGCCAGAGATTGACCCACAGCTGTGTTTTGTACCTATGGCCATGAGTCCTGAGCACACCGACGAAGACGGTGAAGTAAAAGTTGGGACGCTTCCATGGCGCATGGATATATTTACGCGGTTGTTTCAGCACCTCGACACACTGCGTCCCAAGCGTACCCCGCGCCCCGACCATCCACGCCTGAGCGGCGGGCCAATTCCTGCGCCCGATGTACCAGAGTTTATGATCGATCCAGCCATTATGACTATGGATCGACCGCTTCACGATTCCAATCTAGAAAAAGAACCTGGAGCTGGCTACGACCAGGGTCCAACCGACCGTCATATCGATCCTGAGGAGGATGTCGAGATGGGGAGTTCTGACGATGATGGCGTCTAGTCCCAATTGCACCCCTTTCCCCCAGCCCATGTCTGCATAGCAGACTACCCCCTCTTGTGGCTGCTTTATCGCGCGCCACATGTGTAAAGTTGCTGGTGCCATGCATTCTGTGTTTGTTTGGTACAGGCTGACAGATAGACAATTGGCCATAAATGCATGGGACATACTTTCTAAGTAGCATATTTGCATATCTTGCTGCTGAACAAGGGTTATTGTTTGGAATTTCTTTTCTTTGGTTATTTTGCTGCGCTGGAACGTTCTATTGCGATTTCTTTTTTGTCATGATTTTTACTTGCGTTGTCTTTTGCGTTTAGATTTTGACTTGTTTCTGTGTGGTGCGTAACAAATATTTAATTGCGACTTCTTTCTGCAAAGAAGGCATTAAACTTGTCTCTCTCTTTTTTTACGTGGCTGACGGACGTTACAATTGTAGCTTTTGCTTTCTTGTCTTGCAAATGCAAAATAGGAGATGCCAGTCATACTTTCTATTGTCTGGTTCCCCTTCCAAACCGGCCTTTTTGTTCCAGCGGTACGTGCGGAATTGCTTTTGTCGGGCGCTCCATTTCTTGGCTTTATTGCTGCGTAACAATGTTTGTAGCAGACAAGGAACAAGCATAGCGAATGCATTTTTTCGATTCTGCGGACTACACAAAGCAGTTAATTGACATCGCAACGAACGACAAGCCCGCCTCCTCCCAGATAGTGTTCTCAGTCAGGCATACATGTAATCACGATACCAAGTTAAGGTTGCAGATTTCAAGCATAATCCGCTGCTGATACTCTTCCATTTTTTTTGTTTTAGCTGCACATTGAGAAATCTACATCCCTCAGTGAAGCGCTTCCAGTTTTTCTCGTTGGCTTGCCATGCATTTATGCTAATACATTGGAGTTGCCCATGTAAGAGTGGGTATGGCCTGGTATGACCCTGTTGACTACTTAAACTCAAAACAAGCAGCTCTGAGGCTCTATTTCGATGAGAGTAACAATGGTATATTTTTGGATTTGACCTAGGATCCGTCAGATTATTTTTTGCAAAATACAGTAGTTGACTTAAGGTGTTTGCTGGAGGAGGCACACCTTGGTGGCAATCCTGCAAAAGTCATGTGCTACGAAAACCTAGTAGCTGGGGCCTTTGCTAGGAGGAGGGGAAGGAAAAGAGCATGAGATGGTGTGGGGACAAAGCGTTTCCCGTCCAGGCTTTTTATGCAGAGCACGGTGTTGGAGCCCGTGCCTGTTCCCTCAAACTCGTCTTGCTATCTTTTCTTTTCTTTAGCAAAACCTGACATGTATGCCACGACGCGTTTTCGCGAACACTTGTCTCTTAATTTGAATTTTCGCCTACTCTAGTCAGCAGCAGTTTTTACATTTTCGCAAGGTTTACCATTCCTGTCTTGGCGCAATTGTGATAACAGCGCACATATTTTTTCTATTGGAATTTAGTTTGTACGACTTTTTTTGCAGGTGTATTGTTCTTTTCAACTTTTTTATTTGTGTGCGTTAGAGAGGTCAACTTATCAAAAAAAAAAACACTTCTACACACTTACACACATATCAAACTGCACAATGTCGAGTGAGCACCATCACCATAGCGGTGGCGACGATTATGAGGATGTGAAAGAACAGGACCGATTTCTGCCAATAGCCAATGTTGCACGGATAATGAAGCGCGCATTGCCTGATAACGCCAAGATTGCAAAGGAAGCGAAGGAGACGGTACAGGAATGCGTTTCGGAGTTCATATCGTTTATTACTAGCGAGGCTAGTGATCGGTGCCAACAGGAGAAGCGGAAAACTATCAATGGCGAGGATATCCTGTGGGCCATGCAGTCCTTGGGCTTTGAGAACTATGCCGAAGTTCTCAAGGTATATCTGGGCAAGTATCGCGAGTCTGCAAAGGTTGAGAAGGACGTCCCAAAGGAAGGATCTGTAGGTCTACCGGGCGACGAGGATGCTTCGCCATCAGCAGCGGCGGCGGTAGCAGCAGCAGCAGCAGCAGCTAATTTGGGCGGTGCTGCAGACCAACCAATGAATATTACTCCAGACCAATCCAGTCTTCAGGCATACATGGACCAACAAGGTCAGCGAAATCCCTACTATGGATAATTTAGCTCTTGTACGTTTATTAGACCAATCTTGGGACCCGCTTAGCAGTCCACAGCGGCATTGAGGCATATGGTCCGCCCTACTTTATATATTATTCTCGAGTGACTACTCCAGACGTCACAGAGGCGCACACTGGACAAGTTTTTTTTAAAAAAAAAACAGCTTAAATAAAATATTGCTAGTCCGAGTCCGAGTCAGACACATAGGGAGTGTCGGCCTGGTCGGCGACCTTCTTTTTGTATAGCTTGCTGTTAGGGTTTTTCTCTGGATTGCGACACAGAATAAGCTTGCGATCAATAAGCTGAGCCTCCTTTTGAGAAATGTTTTTGAAACCGGAAATGACATCCTGAACATCATCAAGTATTGGATAAAGCACTTCTAGTTCATGCGCATCAAATCTCCGGGCGAGATAGGGGTCAATGTCAAGATCCTTTTCGCGCGCAGCAAGCTTGAAAGCTCCGAGTGCAATTTGCGGCGGTTGGTATAGAAAAACAAGATCTGTAAACAGAGAAATGTCAATAAAGTGGTGTGTGCGTTCATGTACGGCCTTTAGCAACTGCACATCGTCAATATATGCTTGCATATCTAAAAAGAACCCGTATGCAGGGCGGTACGGATAATGCACTGCAAGCTCAAATTGAAGACTCTGTATAACCACAAACTCGAGACCAAGAATGTCATCACTTTTGGTCTGTATTTTTGACCCACGTTTAGATTCGGCATCTTGGAGCGGACGGATAAAATCGTCAATCTTCATGAAAGAATTCTCAACCTTTGTTGCTAGGTAAAAGCAAGTCAGCATAATGCTCTTTGGCGGATAGTCAAAGACAACGTTGTGTAGATAGAAGCGCTTCATAAAATTTATTGCTGTGGCCTTCACGTTGTTCAACGCCTCGGGCTTGAGCAGATGGATTCGCGAATATACTCTGATCGTTTGCACGATCATCTGCAGATAATAGCCAACCAGTTGACGCTCCTCCTGCGGCGTCAGCAAATTAGTGGTAGCCTCAGCAATGCGGGTCTCCAGGGCAGATTTGTCGTCTACCCGCGCCTCCTCACGCAGTCCCAGCAGCACGCGTTCAACGCCGCGCTTGTTGTTTGCTGTGCGTAGCTGTTCTAATGCCTCTGGTGTAAATCGCCAGTGCCGGTACTGCGATGTCTGCTCAAAGAGCTGCGGCTTCTTTGGAACAGCTTCTGTGGCTGCCATCTGTCAAGTTTGCAGTGATATAGCCAATAGAAAAAACATACAATATGTCAAAGAAAAAAATAGTGAAGACTGATACACAACCTACCTGCTCCAAACGAGTCTGGCTTGTAGCGCGTATTAGAATACGGAAGCTGGTGGAACGCAGGTATGGGCAAGCTGTTTTGTACACGAGCGTGAGTCTTGATTCATTTGCTTATTGTAGGCACAGCGCAAAATTACATGTATACACGCATCCTGCAACACATCCTTCAACTTGCCTTTTTGATACCAGCAAGCGCAGTCAGCACAGACGACAGCAAGTCGTCTGCCAGCATAGTCAGATGTACGCTTATCATGTGCTAATCTAATTTTGATTGCTTCGGTAGTCCTTGATAGAAGCCCCCCTTCATCAATGTCCGTACATTCCCCAGCTCTGCTTTATATTCCTTCTCGTTGACCTCTAACTCGACTCTACCGTTTATGTGCATGCCAGCTTGAAATGTCATTTATGAAATGGATGAGTGGAGGAACTGCGGGCGCAGGCGCCAATGCCAATAGCAATACAATTCTGGTAGTGTGTCCAAGGGCTATTTGTGTTTCCCTATCGTACAATGAGTAGCATGAGTAACTAGCGAGAGTATTGTACTAAAGTGTGAGGGAATCCGCATTGGCTATGGTTGGTTTTAAGCATAGGGAAGCGGGTCGAGCGGGTCTACGCGTAGTGAGTTTCCGAACAACGACGATAGGTACTATGGTCTAGTCAATGTCGGGAACATTTGCTATTGCAGCTCGGTTCTGCAGTCGTTGTATTTTTGTAGGGCGTTTAGGGAATGTGTTAACAACTACCCGTATCCACAGCAGCATCCAGTTAACTACCAGACAGATGGGGGAGTCACAACACGCACAGATATGACAACTCCGATAAAGTCACCTGGCACGCTATCATTGGAAAGGTCTGTGTCAGTACTTGCAGGCATGACTTCGGGCAATGATCCTGGTCAGTCCTTGCCACCATTGCCAGACACGCCAATCAGTGGCCTGAGTAACCAAACAACTCAGCTTACACCGCAGCAGACAGCAACGGCAGGCTTGGACGGTGAGATGAGTGGTAACAACGCCGGCGAGTCTACCAAGAGCATTGGCCGTGGTAGGACGCTGACATCAATTCGGGAGCGGGCGGCGGGATTTAGGCGCAAGAAAGGCCGCAGTGGCACAGACTCTGAGGAAATGGCAACAAAGGGGATGGATAGAGCGGTAAACGACTCAGGGGGAAGCAAGAGTAGTGTGGGCAATGATTCGGGGAACAGCAAGAACAGTAGCGGTGTGGCAGGCGCTGTAGCTTCCAGCGCGCAAACACGACAGACGACAGAAAGGCAGGGAAATGACGAGCAGCCAGGGATTGATACAGCAGCAGACACCGCAGACAGCGTAGCTAGCTACAATATTGATAGTTCAATGTTTAGCGAGCTCAAAGACCTATTCTGGGATATATCGACGCGTAAACAACGCACAGGAAGTCTCTTACCACAGGCATTTATCGGCAAACTCAAGGAATGCAATGAGTTATTCCGCAGCAACGCACACCAAGACGCACACGAGTTTCTCAACTACCTTCTGAATGAGATTGTAGAGAATGTGGAGAAGATTGATGGCGACAAGGGTCTCGGACAGACATCAGCAGAGCAACAAGGGCAGCAGAAGATACAGGGCAGCACATGGGTACATACGCTTTTCGAGGGTCTGTTGACGAATGAGACGCGGTGTTTGAGTTGTGAGAATGTAACCAGTCGCGATGAGACTATGTTGGACGTTTCAGTGGATATTCACGAAAACACATCTGTCACAAGCTGTTTACGACAGTTTGCAGCAGGCGAGCTGCTCTGTCACAACAACAAATTCTACTGCGATAGTTGTGGTGGATTGCAAGAGGCAGAGCGACGCATGCGGCTCAAGCGACTGCCAAATATTCTAGCATTGCATCTGAAGCGCTTTAAATATCATGAGGGTCTCGGTCGCCATGTAAAGCTATCATACCGTGTTAACTTTCCGACTGAACTGCGCGTGCCCAATACAACAGAGGATACTGAAGACGTACTGTACTCGCTAAGTGCTGTGGCTGTGCATTTGGGAGGCGGACTGTTTCATGGACATTACATTTCCATTGTACGCAGTGGCACAAGTTGGGTGTTATTCGATGATGACTGTGTTGAGCTAATTGACGAGAATGAACTCAGCAACTACTTTGGAGATTTACCTACTTTTGGTTCTGGGTATCTTTTATTCTACGAGCGTGCTGACTTTGACCCTGCTCAGTTTAATTTGCCTCACCCTTGCAGTAGTCCTGCGGTTCCATCGGTATCATCAAATAAGCTGCATGTATCGGAAACTATGCCCAATTTGGGAACGGCTTCCGAGGAGCGCACAGACAAGACAAGCCCTTTAAGCCCACAGTTTCCTGTACCTACTCGCCCACCCCCACTTGTGGCAAAAACCAGATCATTCCGTGGAGGAGCAGACTTGTTTGCGCAAATGAGCAGCTCATCGCCTAATTCCCCCATTTCCCCTACACAAGGGTGGGGTCAGCCTGCTCCGGCAGCTGTCGCAAATACCGCAGTGGATTCGCTACCACCAACAACACTTCCACCCGTACAGTCTGGCAATTTGGAACATACCAATGGCACTGGCCCAAATAAAGGGCGTTCATGGTTTGGCCGCCGCTCCAAAAAATAGTATTGTTTTGCCAATTGGTCTTGTATGCATCTTCTCATTTTACTCTTAACATATACAGTAGGCATGGAGAACGTTCCAATGTTTTTTCTTTTTATAACTTTTGATCAATGAATACACTATGTACAGATGTGAAAAAAATACAGGCTAATATTTTATATTATAATTTGAATCATCAACTCTACATATCTTTCCACTATGTGTTTATTCAAAACTAATAACTGGTTCCTTTTGATTATCTCTCTTCTTGTCTGCATATTCACAGTCAAAACCATGTCCACAATCCAGACGCACCAATTACGTGGAAACCTTGTGCCTCATAATGGAAAAACGCAATGCCACTTGTTGCCAAAAATCACTTTAACATATGCAAATGCCATTCTCCTAATGTGCCAATAGTTTTTAAATAATTAGAACGTTCTCCGTGCCTACTGATAATCACCACTGGTGGCTGCACTGTCTACAGCGCAAAATTAATGTCAACTACACTGCCAATGCTCAAACAATGCCTCTAACGGTTGCAAATGTATTGCTCTCCTGACACAAACCCATTTTAATTAGTGCAAGAATAATGTTACCAAATTACTAAATTGCTTTTATGCATTAAACAAGTAGATCAGAACCTTCAATATCTGAAAGTATTTGCCCTGCATCAAGAAGAATATGAATGAACAATCAGCTTTGAGAGGAGCTGAAACAGATAAGCAGCCCGCAGTAATGGTAGATGTTCGCGCGGAAATCCCAGACCGAGCAACAAGCAGCTTTCAATTTCCATTTGCAGGACAGCCGGATATTGTGCGAGCGGCACAAAAAGATCTGTTCTATGAGCAACGATTACAGCAGCAAATGGCAGAGTTAATACAGGAGCGGTGGGGTACACGGCGCTATACCCAGCACCGACAAGCAATAGATGCATGTTGCTCAGCGCTCTATCATGGACTGACCACATTGGCAGGGTCGCAGACACTGGGTGAGGAATATTGTGGTACACTGCAGATGGTAGCTCCCGGTATGCGACCGTCGTTTATACGGCGACTACTACTGGTTGCTCTGCAAGCAGGCGGCACATCGACACTGACATTGCTGTTATCAAAGGCACGCACATGGTTGCAAAAGCGGCGCGGGACAGCAGGGCTGGTAAAAGTATTAGAAATGCTGCGCGGCAATGTATTGACAAAGCTGACAATGGCACACCTGGCAGTGTTCTACATAGCAGGAGCGTACTATAGCGTGGCAAAACGACTGACAAGTGTGCGCTATGTGTTTACACGGAGTCTACGGCAAGACGAAAAGGGGGCGGGATATGAGATACTGGGCGCCTTGTTGGGAGTGCAGCTGGTTGTGCAGACGGTATTGCAGCTGCGGCAGTGGCAGACAGCTACGCGCGATGAAGAATCATCAACACAATCTGACGATGAGTCTGAAAATAAGGAACCAGATAAGATACTGGAGGATAATACTGTTGCACGGCTGATGAAGAGTGAACAAAAATGCACGCTTTGTCTGTCGACACGTAGCAACTCGGCAGCAACACCGTGCGGACATGTGTTCTGCTGGACTTGCGTGTTAGAGTGGAGCCAGACACGCCCAGAGTGCCCGCTCTGTCGACAACCGATGCAAGCCAACCAGATTTTGCCAGTATTTAATTATTAAATGTTATTTTTTTTATTTTTTTTAAAGTAAACACTTTGTGTAAAGAAGAAATAATACATGCGAGCCTTCTCTGTTAGCTAAATATTCGAGGCTGAGAGGGAACGTTTAAGAAATTTTGATCCAAGATGTATTCTATGCACTGCAGCACGCGACGGTTTTCACGGTCAATGTCCTTAGCCATTAGTCTAGCAAGAAGCGTTGCAGGTTGGGCGTCAGATGGCTGTATAGAAGACTCGTTTGCAGGTTTCATTGACTCTGGATGAGAAAATGGACATGCTGCACCTTTGTGGCAGCTTCCGCGCGCATAGAATCTACACACACGTAGCTTACGACGGTCATCACCAGGCCCGAGCCCTGAGGGGCGGAAGGGTATGTGGACGGCGCATTTTGCCGAAGCTACAGTAGGTGGGCTGTGATCAGAGCCAGAGTCGCTAGACTCAGCGTCGGAAGCGGTTTCAGATGGTGGGCCATAGGCGGCCAGAGCGCCAAGTGGGTTAGCGTCTGGCAAAGTATCCAGGCGTGGCCGTTTAGAACCAGCGGCAGCTTTTTCTTCTTCAGCCTTGCGTCTAATGTTGGCCTCAGTGGGGTATCTGCTCCGACGCTCGGCAATCCAGGCGGCAATATCCTCGGCAGACTCCAGCGGACGATTCCGGATAAGCGGGTGGATCATATCTTGCGACACGAGATCGGATTCCGGTGATGGATCGGGTACAGATACGTGCGACACTGGTGAAACTGGGACAGCAGCTGTGTGTACATGTTGCGAGATAAAGTCGTCAACGAGAGCAGCTTCCTGGGACGACGGATGCTGTGCGTCGTGGTCCATGAACGAAAAGAAAGGGTTGTCCATTTTTAAGCGACAAGGGTGCGTGCACAAGAGTAGAGAAACAACCAAGGGGGTTTGTGGCGGAACTTCCCTTGTGTTTGAATTTTTCAAAATTATTATTTGTAAGACTTTATTTTTCTTCAGGTTGATAGGATTAGAAAAGAAAGACAAGAAAGCTAGGACAGGCAGATTGAAGCGAGAATGTCACTAGTGACAGACCCGGCGTTTCTTGTTTACCAGCTACGAGTGTCGTTTCTGCGAACGAATGACCCAACAGGAGCACGAGTACTGACATTCGACGACCTGTCGGTACCACATGTGGGATGGGGTGAGCAGCGTGGACGGCAGGGCAGCGCAGCGTCGGCAATGACACCGACAGGGCGGCGCAAGACGTCGGCGTCTGAGATCCGGCAGCAGGTAGCACAGAACGCGACAGCAAACGCATACATCATGGCGCGTGGACACTACCCGGAGACGGAGGTAGCGGGCAGTCCGGAGATCGAGGTAAACGAGGGGTACCAGTATTCGGGGGCGGCAGCAGCAAGAAGCGGGGCTATGGGACGCAGCGGCGCGGCAGGGCGCAAGAAGCGCACAAACCGCAACGCGAAGATAGCACCAACGGGAGCAGGTGGCGAACAGGTGGTTGGGCTGGGAGTGGAACCTGGACAGGCAGAAATGGTACTGGACGCAGCAGCGCGAAGGGGTCTGGCAACGGAGGAGGCGGGCGATGCGGGGTCGCAGTCGGACAGCGCGCAGACAGGTAAAGGGACTGTGAAGCACTGGGAGCCGGAGCCGATGCCGCCACGACGGTCGCTAGACACAATTCGGCAGTCAGACCAGACGGGCTCGGCAGCGGCAGTTGTCCGCGGGCGCAATTCGAGGCACGCACACAGCAGCAGCATGGCGACGATCCGGTTGCAGCGGCCGCACGAACTTCTGAGTAGGGGTTCGTCGCGTGATGCAGTAGCGCTGGGCATCGACTTTGACGTCAAATCAATTTTTGAAAGCGAGGAGGATGCAGAGCGGTCGTCGGGGGACGGAACGCAGGACACAGGCCAGACAAAAGCGCAGGGTGAAGCGCAGAGTCAGACAAATACGCAGAATGGAGCACAGAGCACACGCCATGCAGCCCGCGAAGACCGGAGGTTGGGCATGCAGTCACGACAGATGGGACGGGGCGTGCAAGGGCGCAAGAAGAGCGGGCGGCGCAATGACATGTCGTTCCGGATTCCGCTAGGCAGTCTGCGCGAGGAGCGCGGCGGATCAGCATTGCTGAAGCGCAGTGCGACGCTGCCAGCGAAGCGGGCGGGTGGCGGCGCGGCAGGCGGAGGGCTTGGGCAGACAAGCAAGTGGGCGGGGGCGTACGCAGCAGCAGGCCGACGTGCGGGCAACCAGGCATCGGGGTGGGTAGGCGGTGCGCCGGAAACTAGCTGGGATCACAGCAGCGGCGAAGAGGCGGACGACGTGACGCCTCTGTCGCGTCGCACAGGAACACAGACATGGTATGGGCCGCGCGGTGGAGTTCGGCCTATAAGCATGTTTCCGCCGGCGCCGATCCCGCCAGTACCGTTGATGTTTGGTGCAGACGACAGCGACGACGACATTGACTTGGAGGGTGACGATGGCTCGTCACGCACTCCGGCGGCGTTGGGTCCGGGGCTGCAGCCGCGCGTAGGCAGCCGCAAGGGCAGTGCAGTAGTGGGAGTTGGTGGAAAGCCTCGTGCAGCACTGGGCAGTACAGCATTGGGTAGCACCAAGTGCGGCCACCTGGCACAGGACACAGTAGCGATGCTTGCTGGTGGAACACACGAGCGCCTGGAAAAGGACGTGGCGGCGCGTCAGCGTGGCAGCTCGGACCCGGAGGGCCGCCTGGCTCTACACAGTAGTCGTGTGCAGTCGGGTAGCAGCTGGCATGCCTCTGAGAACAGCGCCAGCAGGCCAGCCAGCAATTTAGCGGGCGCTGCTAGCAGCCGGAACAGCGGCGCCGCGCAGCCAACCTTAGACAATCTGCGCCAGGGTGGCAGGATAACGTTGGGGCGACCGCCTAGCGGCAGCGAGCCTCCGGCGGTGCGGGATATTGCGCCGGCGTACGTGGCACGGCCAGCGCCTGCAGTTTCAGGGCTGGCAGCGTTGCTGGCGACTCGTGTTGATGTGCGGGCAAACGTGTTTTCGGAGGAGTTTGGTGCAGTAGGGGCAGCGAGCGGCGACAGTGGTACAGTGGAGCTGCGAGTGTTTGTGCAGGGCGCGGAGGAGCGGTCGAAGGCGCGCACGGTACGCGTGCGCGGGACGGCGACGGTGGAGCAAGCGATAGGGTATGTGTTGCATCAGCACGTTGAAGATGGCGAGGCTCCAACGTTGGCGGGCGACGAGCTGGACGTGGTTGCGTGGGCGTTGCGCATTTTCATGGACGGTGAGGTCGACGACGACTTTCCAGCGCTGGACCGCTCACGCCCCGTGGCCAACTTTGCGTTCGACGAGTTTGCGCTATGTTTGGCCCCGCCCGACCACGTGCGTGCCAACGAGGCCGCACGAGTGCGTCAGGGCCGCCCGGCGCGCATGACGCGCCCTGTCTCGCTAGTGTGTGCGCCGCCTCCACCACAACCCACAGTTCCGCGCGTGCGTGAGCTACACTGCACTGTCGTTCCGCGTGTGGAGGTGTCAGCCGTAGTGCTGCAGCCCTCGCGCATCGCAATCGCCAGCACGGCTGGTATTTTTGTCGGTGCTGCGCCGCCTGCCGCCGCTGCATCACAGAGCCCGCCATTGTCTCCGACTCCTGCTGTCGCGCCTCTTCCCCACGCACCGTTGCGCCTGTTGCGTATCCGTGTGCCTGGCGAGTCTGCCGCGTTACGCGCTACTGCCGTTGAGGCTGACGCTGCAGACACCATGCGCACGGTACTCGCGCGTGTGTGCCGCAAAAAGTCGTTTGCAGAGGATGAGTACGTACTGGGTCTCTTTGAGTCAGCAGGTTTTGTTGTGTGTTCCTCTGACATGCGCGTAGCACAAGTGCCTCACGACACTGAGCTGATGTTGCACCGCGTTGGCTCTGCGCTGCCCTCGTGCCTGGCGCCTGATCTTGCGCCGATCTACGGCCGTCAGCAGCCGGTTGCAGTTGAGCGCCTGGCCTCTGCCTATCACTCCTTTCGCGTTATTCGCCGCGCGCAAATGTTCTCGCGCCACGAGCGCAACCTGGTTATTGACGGTGCCACAGTTACGTTAATGCCGGCCGAGCTCCGCTCTGACTCGGCAAAGTCCCACACTTTCCACATCGCCAACGTCGTCTGCAAGCGCAACCAAAAATCCCCCAAGAAAATCCGGCTTTTTGTCTCGCGTCGCGGTAATGCTGCAGACAAGTCTTTTGATCTCGAGGCCATCTCCGAAGAAGAAGCCGGGTCCATCTGCTCCATTCTCCTGCGTTTGCGCGAACACTACTCTTTTTCTGCCATGTGATATCTTCCCACAACATCTTCTATTGAACACTGTGGGCAGCCGTTCTTTTTGCACAGCTAACTACTGTTAAGCCTTTTGACGGTACTTTCATTCTGTTCTGTGTGTTTGCTGTTTTTCCATTTTTCATCGCTAATGTATTTTGCTTTTGCTTGAATTTTAATGGCCCTCAACGACTACTTGGCCAAGCACTATGGCGCCGTACCAGAGAAGAACCGCACGGCTAAGAAAAAGAAGAAGAACATTTCTGCTTCTTCTACTTCCACTTCAGCCCATGGAATGAATGTCACTATCACTGATGATGACGACAGCGTTCGTTACATGCCTCCAGTGCGATCCACAGATGGCCAGGTTTCAAA
>JANBTM010000098.1:14480-37716 GCA_027578695.1 Coemansia sp. RSA 1365 | reverse complement strand
AAGGTAGGTTACATGTATTGTATTCTATTGGTATGACATTGCTAAAAACATCTATGCTATGTGTCTACTTAAAAACTACTACTAATATCTTGTTTATATGTTTCTTGGTTCATTTCTTCTTGTCTGCCAACACAATCTGTACCTGCCAACTACACACGCCAATCACACACACACTTTGTTTCTCTTGACGCAAAACACAAGACAACTTGCTGCCAAGAAATTACCTCAATTATCACAAACGCCATTCACTTGATGTGCTATTAGTTTTTTTTTTTTTAAAAAACAGTATACAGGCTTTCTATCCATAGCTACTCAGGGTTTCTCGAGAAAAGCCCTGTAGCAGAAATAATGTGGCATGACAACCTGATTTATGGACAAGCAATAAAGCGGATAGGAAGAGTGATAGGTAAAGAACGGCTCAGTTGCTGTTGCCACTGCCCCCGGTGGTGCTCATAGATCTCAGCTCGTCAAAGTACGGGTGCAACAGCGCTTGCTCAGCGGATATCCGTTTCTCTGGGGCATATTCTAGCAGACACTTTAGAAGGTCAATGCCTTTTGTGCTGAGCTTGGGTAGCAGCGGCTCTAGAGGAGTGCTGGCGTAGACAGGAAAATCCTGCTTCCACTCGGGCAGGCGGGAGCATCCCGGCCACAGACGGCGAGCATGCTCGGGATCGGCAGATGCCCCAGGGTCGGCGTCCTGGGCCAGCGGATCGATGGGCGTGCCCATTATTTTGAATATGTGCACTACTTGGTCGTCGATTGAAGTGCCAGCAAAGAACGGGCGACCAGTGGCCATCTCTGCAAATATGCAACCGACGGACCACAGGTCGATTGATGTGTCGTATTGGCGCGAGCCCATCAGAACATCGGGTGCGCGATACCACAAGGTCACGACCTCGTGCGAGTACGAGCGCACAGGAATCCCAAAAGCCCTGGCCAGGCCAAAGTCGCCGAGCTTGAGGTCGCCGCGCTTGTTGATAAGCAGATTCTGTGGCTTGAGGTCGCGGTGGAGCACGCGGTTGCGGTGGCAGTAGGCAATGCCACACAACAGCTGGTAAAGTAGGTGCTTGACAGTCAACGGATCCAGATCTCCGCCAAAAGCATCGACAAACTTTTTCAGATCAGAATCCATAAACTCAAACACCAGCGTCAGCTTCTTTTCGGTATGCAGCACGTCAAACAGGCCCACAATGTTCGGGTGCTTGAGCTCTTTCAGTAGCGATATTTCGCGGATGGCGGTGCATGGAACGCCTTCTTCTTCATTGTCCAGCCGGATGCGCTTCAGTGCCACGACCTCGTTTGTCTCGCGGTTCTGAGCCTTATACACGATGCCATACGTGCCTTCGCCAAGCTTTTCAATCTTCTACAATTGGGAAAAAAGCGGGTAAAGCAGATATAAGCGGCGATATCGATGACAATGTCGCTACTGAGCAGCTAGAAGACAGGGAAACTCTAAGAAAGACAGTTCTACTACTATCCTCGCAAACGCGAAGTGACAGCCAAAACGTACCTGGTACTTTTCCATTTGTGTTTCACCGCGAGTCTGCGGCAGCCAAAAAAAAAACGACAGAGCTGATACTCTCTGCGGGTGGTGTTTCTGAAACAGTACAGGAAGGTGGAGGAGTGCCAATGCACGTAATGAAAATGATAGCAAATGACGATTAGAGAGACACACCTGGAAAGAACAAACGAATCCTCTTTCAGTTTAGCAGACAACAATTGGGCTTTATAAAAAAATTGGCAGGCGGTTGGCAACCACATTTGGAGCTTCCGATTGGCACAGCACGGCATAGCACACACGAGGAAATGGGGGCAGCAGCGCAGAGCAAAGGAACGGAGCGGCGGGCGACGGAGCAGTCGGCACGGCGGTTCCGCGAAGTGCACTACCACCGGTTCCCACTGGGAGCACGCAGCAATATCCACGGAACGTGCCTGCTACGATCGCAACTGCCGGTGCGGTTACCGCGGCCACATACGATGCAGCTGATCTATGACCACCCACCACCAGGCGTCGGGTACCGGCGTGGAGCAGCAACCACGGAGGGAAACGGGACAGCAGACCAGGCCGCGCAGATGCGGGCGGTGGCGGCGGGCATTCGCAACGAACGACGGCAGGTGCGACAGTGGCTGGAGAGGAGGCAGGCTCCGACGCGGACGCACGTGGTGGTCGCGACACAGTCAGGGCTGCAGTTCTTTGTGGCCGGATTCGGGTATTGGAACGTGCTTGACATCAACCTGCAACTAAAATACGAGTCGTGTGTGGGTGTCAAGGCGTTTGAGATTAGTCTGTTGCCGGAGCAGCACGAGGCGGCCGAGCGATGGCGGGCGGGCAGAGCAGATGTGCAGACGGACAATGGGAGAGACGCACAGACGGAAACCAAGGTAGACACACTGACGGACAGCGGGCTGGCAGACGTCGAGCAGGAGCGGCTCCCGTTGCTTCTCATTGCACTGACAACATATGTGCGGCGACCAAGTGAAGCACGGGACGGTGTGACGGACGACTCAGGCACATACCGGCTCTACGCTTTGGGATACGCATCGCTGCCACCGCTGCCGCAGACATTTCTTGAGGCCCACGCGCCAGAAAGGGCAAGAGCGCAGCGCACGCATCAGCAGTCTGCGGAGGTTGGCGGCAGCGGGGAGGCGGCGACAACGACGCGGCGGAATACATCCGGCGAACAGGATGTCTCAGGGACTGGCGACGTGACATCGGAGCACGGCGGCAGCGACGCCGCCGACAGTATACTTCGGCGGCTGCCGATCAATAGCTACCCGTACGTGGAGGAGCGGCTTTTTGGGTTGACACTGGGATCGGACACGCTGAGCGTGGAGCTGGACTACGTGCCATTCAGGATCTCGCAGGACGTGGTTGCGGGAGAGCCGCCGGTGATGGTTGTAGCAGGCAATGACAATTGTGTCCACCGCTACGCGGTAGGTAGCGATGGGATTGTGGAGATTGAGCCGCTACTGTGTCCGAAGACGGACTCTGCGCTGACGTTTGTAGCGTTTGACGGGCGCGTCATTGGTGGGCACCACGTTCAGATTACGGCGCACCAGGAGTTTGCCGTGGCACTCCAAGCAAGTCGGTTGTTGGGGCCAGGCGAGGCGGCAGAAGGTGTGGACGGGCGCTACGGCAGGCAGCTGTTGGTGGCGGACGAGGAGGTGTTTGACGCGGCGCCCGTGGTGGTCAGTGTGTTTGCACCCGATGCGCGACACGGGGATCGCACGGCATTTGATTATGCAGTGACACACCGCATTCACGATGAGACGAGACAACTGGCGGCGGGCGATGTGTACGCAGCAGATTGGGAGATTGGCACGATGGAGGAAAATGGGTGCGAAGCGCGTGTGCATGCGCTAGTGGGGTTTGTAGGCGAGGATGCGGTGGTTTACCACGACGTGGCGGTGGCGGGACTGGACCCGGTGCCAACACTTGTGGGTGGAACGGCGGGTCGTGTCCCAGCCAGCGCAACACAGATCAATGGGCGGCTGGGCGGACTAGGCGGTGTCTTTGCGCTGCGTGGAAGCTCAAGAGAGGGTCTGATCACGTCAGTGCACTTTGAGGATCTGAATTACGATGGGACGCGGGAGATTTTGGTGGGGACAGTGGCTGGGGCGGTGTTGGTATACAAGGTGGTGGCGGGCCGTGGGTATGTGCTGGTATGGAGACGTCGGTTTCCGGCACCAGTGTACGGTCTCTTCTGTGCTGATATTAACAGTGACGGTGCGAACGAGTTGATTGTCGTGACGCTGCTGGGTGTGCACGTGCTGCAGCCAAACTTGGCGCAGGTGCGAGCGCGGTTGCTGCGGCAGCTGGTGGCGCGAGACGGCGAGTGCAACACGGGCGGCAACAACGACAACTGCAGCAAAGACGGAGACGGAAGCAGTAGTAGCGAAGGAGGCAGCGGAAAAGGTGACGAATAGCTTTACCGTTTTTAGAAAACTATTGGCGCATCAAGATAATGGCATCTGCGTCAGTCAAGAGGAAGGGGAGGGGGGTTGGCAGCAAGTTTTGTTGCGCTTCGCGTGCTGAGAAAACCAGATACATGCTACAGCAGCAAATTTGGCGCTAGCAGATTCTATTTGGTATAGCTAACGCGGAGCTACTAGCTTTTAGATGGCTATTTAAGCCGCCTGGATAGCCAGTGACTCTTGTTTCCGTGTTATTTCTCTGTTAAATAAAACAATTTTATAAAACATTTATCTTGATAATTAGTAACAACTTTCAATAGATGAAAGCCCTTATTTTCTATAGCAGATTGGTTCAATTGTTGCATTTGACACTCGCATATTTGCAGTAATAGCCTGTCTTAATAGTAGTATTGCTAATCGATAGTCGATTAAAATGCATTTCATATTAATTCCATTGATAGAATCCACATGGCCTTGACCATGATTGACCGCATAATAAGTATATATTGAAAGATCGCTGATATTCTAATACATCTTCCATCTATCACTGTAAATAATCGATCCAGAAATGATATTCTGTATATGCTACTATTATTATTCTTGTTTACTTTTCATTCTAACTAAGAATATTATCATTATTATTTGTAATTAAAGTGTTAGAAAATGCTTGCAAACAATCTGTCAGATGTGTTTTTATGTGTAATAACATAATGATATAATGTCTTGCGACATACATTAGTTTATTTTCATGTTGTGGCCAAATTGCATTGAGTCCATCTAACACAAGCATTTATATCAATTAAAACAAAAAATCTTCTTTAAACGATAACATTTTTGCAAACACTAGCATTAACTGAACGGCAGTTGATTAGAATTTAATAAACGTAATGTTTCAAGACAGGTAATATAGACGCACTAATTGCAGGGTGTGGTGACCTGCAGCGCTCTTGAGTTAAGTCGGGTGAAGCGTACAGTAGGGGCGGCGCGGCGCAGCTCAGCGACGGTGCGGCGGTGAACACGGCCAAGCGAAGTACTGCACTCCTGCAACGCCGGGAAGCGGCGGCGCAACCAGGCAGCCAGATGCTGTGCATCGGCAAGGGTGTCCTCGTCGGCGGTAAGGCTAATCCAACGTAGAGCAGTGTGGCGCCATGCAGATGGAGCTGCGCCTTTTGCAGGCGCGGGGAACGCGTCGCTGCGCAGGGCAACAGATAGGCGTGTGAGATTGGGGAGCTGGCGCACCAGCGAGTCGACCATCGCTGCAGTGAAAGCCGCGCGCGGAAGCACTAGCGTCGTCAGCTCTGCAGATAGCAGCTGCGCAGGAGCGTCGGCAAAAAAAGAGAGGTCTGAGACGGAATCTAAACCGACTGAGGCAACAGACGCGACGTCGGACGCAACGTCTGTGTCTTCTGCGTCTGCTTCTGATTCAGAAAGCGGGCTAAGGCCAGGAGACACAAGTGTTGATGCGGTAGATGCACGCTTGGCCAGCACGCGGCGGCCAAACGCGTCATCGTCATCGCTGTCGCCTAACAGACGGCCTAGCGCGGAGGCTTGGATGCAGTAGCCCGGCGTGCCGTCGGCGCGACGCTGCTCAATAGATAGGTGGCGCAGATGCGGTAGTGTACGTAGCAGCGATACGAGGCCAGCAGCAGATAGCGGCGGGCCGGCATAGTCAAGACTGTGTGTTACTAGGCGCTCCAGCGCTGGGCATGCATATGGCAGCAGCGCTGCATCGGCATCCGCAAGCGCTGGCAGCGCCAGTACGCGCAACCGTGGCCACGGCTCGGCCCACACGGCGCGCAGCCATGCAGCGTCTTGTAGCAGCTCGGCGCCGCGCGCACTGGCAGCACCGGCGTGGCGCCACACATGGCGTATGGATAGCTCACGCAACGCTGGAAACATGCGCGCTCTAACTGGTAGCTCAGCATGCCCAGGCGGTACAGCCACGTTCTCGAGCACCAGGCGCGTTAAACGCGGCAGACAAAAATCTGTGGTTAGTGCGTCTAGCCAAGCGTGTTCGACGGTTAGCAATTTCAGGCGTGGCTGCGTAGTATGCAGCGCCGCCAGCAACTGCGGCGTCACGTCTGCGCCTCCTGTTGCAAGGGCCGTCAACCGCATACGTCGCACGGCCGCTGCGCCGCCGCTCTCGGCCGGGCGCAGTGCTGCCCAATGCTGATTGTACCCAAAAGGTCGGAGCCCCAGCCGCTCCACGCCCATCGGCCACGCCTGTGCTCCAAGCACCGCGTGCTTATCATGCAGGCTGACTTCGCGCACACGCCCCGTGTGCCGCCGCACCGCCGCGGCAATGCGCACGTGATCCGCCTCTTTCCCACTAAACCACTCCACTGCCACGGCGTCCAACCTTGGCCAGCCCAGCGCCAGCGTCGCCTCCAGCTGTGCGCACGCATCGCCTGCTCGCACATCCGCCATCCGGAACGCCACGCGCCGCACCCATGCGCCGTGCGCTGCGTGCAGTGCCTGCAACCGCCCGCCGCTCATCCACCGGCTGCTGGCTACAATCTCCGCCACACCCGCCCGCAGTGCCGCTGCTCGCCAAGCGCGGTTGGTCTGTCGCAGAGCGCTCAGCTCCGTGCGCCCAAATGCACCCGGCGCGTGTCCTGCTGCGCATCCGCCGCCAAACGTGCGTGCTCCTGCCGTCAAGTAGCATGCGCACTGCGGCAGCTGTGCACAGACTGCTAGGAGCAGCTCAAACGGGAGCCGCAAGATAGGAGCAGTTTCTGGCTGCAAGCATTGTGTTTGATCTATGCATGTGGATAGTGCTTCTGTATATGTATGCTGGTTCTGTTCTACGTGTGTGCTCTGTTTCTCCGTATTAATAGTGGATGCCTTTACTTGTGTGTCTGCCAGTTCGTATGGCAGTCTTATGCTGCTGTCTGTGTGTGTGGAATGCATTTCAATTTGTTTGTGTGTGCTTGGGTCTGTATGAGGGCTCGGCCTCTGCTTGCGGGTCGTTCCTTTTATTGCTTGCCTTACAATATCAATAAAGCGAATAAAGAGAGAGTGTCTTATGCTGTAGAAGTCGTGGAGATGACAAATATTTCTGCCCAGGGACAGGGACAGGGGCGTGGTTGCGCCATTGGAAACCCGAAGACGTAACCGTGCCCGATTCAGTGACACACAAAGACCCTTCTACGGAAGTCTGATTGCGACATCCGCAATGCACAAGAAGACTTGCATCTGCATGCGGATTGGCCCCGCACAGACCCACGTGCCCACGTGTCCCCCCCCAACAAGCTGGCCTGTGCGCTTGTGTGTGGCTCTGCATCTCACACGTCGCCCGCCGCTATGTTGAACTCGGAGCTAGCGTAGTGAATCTGTTGGCGCAGTAGCCCCGTCAGAATTACCTCCGCAGCGTAGATTGGCAGACCCTGAAACATGTACCACATGCCGCGGTCTGCCTCACACGAGACTATCAGCAGCGCTGGGGCACGCTCTGCGCCGCCCATTGCCCGTGCGCTGGCGTTTGCCAGGCGCCGCAACCGCGCATCCGGTAGGCTGCTCACGGCCTCACCACCTGCCAGCTCAACCAGTGCGCGCAGCGTCTCCAGTGGAGGCTCCACATGCGGCGTCACAAGCACCGTCACGCCCTCCAGCAGTCGCCGCGCGCGTCCGCGCCGCTGCGATTCGGCCAGTCGGAAAGTCCAGCGCGCCTCGGCATCTGCATCCACCACGCCGTATTGCTCCAACTCGTCGCCTGCAATCCAGGCGCTGCGCGCCAGCGAGTCCGCCAGCCATTGTTGCGATACTACACGGACGCGTCCGCACGCCAGCGCCGCCAGTAGCTTCATCGTGCGCTTAATGCTACGGCACACCAAATGAGTCGCGTGCGCCGCGTCCTCTACCACCACCCCACCCAGCGCCGCGATTTGCGCAAGCTCTGCTGCGTCCGGCCGCATCTGCGTAAACAGAATTCGCACCTCAGCATCAGCCGCCTGTCTACGCCCGCGGACACTGTCCGTACGCGCACGCTTGCTACTCTCCGGCGCCGCCTCGTCCGCCAGCTCCAGTGTGCGCCGCCCACCTGCCGTGCGCCGGTAGCGATGCAGCCGCTCGCGCCTTAGCTCTGTTTCAAACAGATTTGTGGCCTCCATCATCTCGCTCAATGTCCGCGACGCCGCTACTGCCGCTGCCCGCGACGGCTGCCGCGTTTGCCCCAGAACTGTTGCCGCCGGGCCAGCTGGCTCCTGCGTACCTTCGTCTGGCGACTCCTCCACACTCTTGGCCTCCTCTCCGCTCGCGTCCGCATCCGCACGCCCTGCTGCTGAAATTACCGCGCCCTCTTCTAGCTCGCTGTCTCGCAATACGTCCATGTCAGACGCCTCCGCCAAGCTGCCACTAGGGGCCTCCACCCACCGCCCCAGTCGCGCCACATTGACTTCTGTCGCTCCCACCAACCCGTTAAGCACTGGCAGCTGCGGAAAGTATGTGAACATCGGATGACTGGCCGCCAGAAGCCGCCACCGCTGAAAGCTCTGTTCTACCCACTGGTGATTTACTACATCCACGTTCCATGCCAGCGCTGCCGCGTACTTGCGCCCCTCTGCTCTCGCTGTCACCAAATGCGTCGTGGCCCGCGTCATTCGGGGCGCGTACTCCGCCCCCATCGCCGCCACCAGCCGCGCTAGGTATCGTCGCGCGCTGCCGCTGTAATGGCTTACCGTCACTCTCACACGGTCCATCTGCTCTACCGCCGTTGCTGGCTGCGGGTAGTGCAGCAGCCGCCGTGTCGGCGGCGTAAGTCGCTGCGCCTGGAACGCCTGATACATCCAAACCAGAGTCCCCACCAGCTTTCCCAGCCGCGACGCTTTAAAATATTCATATCCTTCGCGGTGCTGGCAGATCAAAATGTCCACTTCCTCCCAGTTCGCCACCAAGCTCTCTGGGAGTTCGCGTCCTGCCTCTGCATTGCCCTCTGCAGCCCCCGCCTCTGGCTCAATCACACGGGCTCCTGCTTCGGCCAGCCGCTGTGTCAGCCGCTCAAGCGCACCCGCGCTCATCGAGTACCGGAGCTGCGAATCAATTGCCACGCCGTACCCCTCCAGAAACGCCCTTGTCGGTTTACTTAGCTCGTACGCATTCCCGTTATGTGTCTCCGCGTTTGGGACTGACACTGCCTCCTGCTGCGTGTCGCCACTATTGTTTGCGTGCGACACACGCCCCTGCAGCATCGGCGGGTTTGGAAACACGTATGGCTCTAACGGCATCCTGCTCCATAGGTTTAGTGTGTCTTTGAACCAGTGCGGCAGAACCGCCGTTATTCCCAGCTCGGGGCGCGTTCTGATGTATTCGTACTTGGCCCCCTCGTCGCGCAGCAGAATCAAGTGCGTAGCATCTGCTCGCATCTTTTCACGCCACTGCCCGCCTAGCGCCATCACCGACGCCAACAGCGTCTCCTTGTCACTAACTGGCATTTGCGCGGGCACCACCACCATTCCTGAAAATATGTCCTCGCTTGCCGCAGAAAAGAACCGCTCTATATACTGCCACCCCGTAACCATCGATCGTTCCACCCATGCCCCCGTAACTACTTTAACGCCCGTATTTACGCATGCTGCATATTCTGCAAAATGCGTATCCGCGGAAATTACATGCGTTACCCGCAGCAATTGATCCACTTCTGTTTTATCTGTACCGCCCATTGATGGAAGATAAAACCGCGCAACGTGTTTTGCCATCTGCGGAAGCGCGTTTACCAGTACCCCGTTGAGCTTCTGCTGCTTGCCAATGTCCCCGACATGCCGCTTAGTCGCTGCCTGCCCTCCGCCCTCCTCTAAAAGTTGCTCCAACTATTCCCAAACACACAACCCACCTGTGAAGTACATCCCACATATGCCACAAGTCCTCATCCCAATTAGCACTTAGTCTACATGTATAGAAGTTGCACACCGGCCATTGCAGTCCATCATTTAAGCCATAATTCCCACTACTCTCATCTGCTTACCCTTGCTCTATCGCTTTGGCTAACAGTCGGATTGATCCAATACACAACACCGTCAAACACAGGGTTTGCTTGGCGCACGAAGATCTGCTGTTCTATTTCTGAGAAGTTTATCGCTTTCCGCTGACCAGTCATCGACAAAGGTCGCGCTGGTGCTACCCGGTGCTCATCGTTGGTGCCAACAATACTGCTAGCTGGTGCCTCCATCGTTCCTCTGCCGGCTTTGCTAGAAACCTTTTAGAATGCACAGAGTAGCTCTAGTTATTGGAACTAAAATTGTATCCCAAACTGCAACGTTTTTCCAAATAATGCAATGTAAAGCAGCCTGGTAGGAATGGACTATATGCTAGAATATTGACGACTTTGAAAGCAAGACGCGTTTAACGATGCTTGTTTGACGCGAGCTTGACAATGATGCCAGCACTGCCTAGCTCGACAAAACAGCTTGTTGATCAATGCCACCTTTTTGTCGAACCGAACCGTATCCATTCATCTTGTGCTGGAAAAGTCTAACACAGCACTTCTTCCCAAAGCAAAAGCTTTCTTTAAACATTAAATCACACGTCTAATTATATTATTTTTTATTTGCCATAGTCGATTTGCGTGTTGATAGTTGGAATGAATGGTAGACAAGGTACGTGGTTCTTGTTCTGGGTCTCGGCAACTTTAACTTTAAGCTACATGTTTCTTGACGACTCATCCGAAGACCAGCAGGCTGGAATATACTGCTGACGCATTGTATGGACTGTATGTCTCCTTTGTCAAACTGACTAATGTTTGGCTTTATTTTTAGATTCGTGGAGTGTGGCTGCTGCTGCTCCAACAGAAAATTCGACGAGCGGTCGGAATTCAATTAGCTACGACCGAGCTAATCCGTTAGGCGGCATCGGAAACATATTTGGAGGAAATCAGGCACAGCAGTTTGCTCATGCCCAGCAACAGCAGTCGGCTGCTGCTGCATACATGCAACAGCATCAGCTACGGCAACAACAGCAGGGTCAGCAGGACTCAGAGCCAAACCAACCGCGGCCTGACATGTCCGATTTCCCGTCATTAGGCAGCCCACCGGGACTGGAGAGCATGGGTTCTGTGAGTAGTGCGCAATTACATGCAAATCAGCTATACCGAACAATAGCAGGTGCACGCGCAGATCGACAGCAGGGACTTGGACAACGGCCTAGCTTGACTCCAGACGATTTTCCTGCCTTATCCAGATCTACAGAGCCTGGAAGCAGTGGAAACGAGGTGGTCTCCAGCGCTGGCGCGGTCAGCATATCTAGTCTAGCTCCAGGTAGCAATATCGGAGACCAAACGTCGCCACGAGAATCTACGGCGGAGCATGGCTCTGGCCTTGCAAATGGGTTTGAGACTACATCGGCCTACAAGCCCCCAACTGCAAATTTGGCCAAGGCTGCAGGCAGCATTAGTGCACAGCGGCCAATTGGGGCCGCCGAACGCTTTGGCATGCTTGGAATTCTTACAATGAATGACTACGGATTCGACGTATCCAAGTTTGGGCTTTCACTTCCGTCTTCTGGGGCGTTATATCCGACATTTGGCTCCCCGTGGACCGATCAGGCCCAAACATATGGTCTGATCGAGCCTGATTTCAAACTACCAGCTTGCTACAACGCGAGTCGTCCGCCACCGGCAATTACAAAAATACCGTCGCTAATGGACGAGTCGCTATTTTATGTATTCTACACGATGCCCCGAAGTGAGCTACAGCTGGCCGCAGCAGAGGAGCTTTATCGGCGGCAGTGGCGGTACCACAAGGAGCTTCGATTGTGGCTGACCAAGGATTCAGAAACGCAACCCACTGCGCGCACGCCGCGAGGAGAGCAGGGTTTGTTTATTTTCTTTGACCCAGGAGTTTGGCAAAAAGTTAAAAAGGAGTTTCTGGTGCTTTATGAGCTTCTGGAAGACCAAGGGGCGCTGGCAGCCAACGCAGAGGCAGCTGGCTCTGGTATGCGCAGCGATGCACAGTCCGTGCCGCCATCACTTCAACAAGTGCAACAGCCACAGTCACAGCAATCTCAGCCACTCATGGCACATAATACTGGCGCCCAGGATCAAACACAGCTGCAGAACTCGCTTCGGTTAAATAGCACATCAACAACTCAGCAAGAGCAGCTAATGATGATGATGCGGCAGCGCCAACAAGAGAGCTCTCAGGCCGCCGGCGCCGCATACAACGCAGCGATTTCAGGCGGGCGGGACATGACACTGCCACCTCGCTTTGAGAACCAGCCAGCATCGACAAGCGGCCAGTCGGCATCTAATCTTGCCGAGGATGTCGCAGCTGCGTCTATGTCATAGGCTCGCTTACTGCGACGTCTCGCTCCACACGACTCGAAGCGTGCCATAGCTTGTTAGATTGGTTTTTCTAGCTGTTTCCAACTTTGCCAAACCCGCTTCCTATTTTGGAAAGATTCCTGGATATTGATGTGCACTTGGCTTTCCATGTAGTTTTTTTGGAGAACGCTGAATATTTCTGCCTGAAATGAACACAGGCGGATGACATCATACTAATGCATTTTTTTTGCTGCATGCCAGCAGTCTTTTGCACATGCCTGTGGTGGCAAGACGGCCGTTCTTAAAGCACAGGCGGTTTACATGTCTTAATCTCTTGTATATTTTCTTGCAGTTACAGTCATATTCCGTAGCGCTGCATCGGGTCAAACGCTCTTTTCGAAAAAGTGCATCATGGTACACATGCATCAGCAGCCTGTTTCCTGCACGCGAAGAAAGGGTGTTGCTGCAACGCCCCTTATCCGGTCAAGTGACCACCAGTAGCGGCAGCAGCGCTCGTCATCTTGGTGAGCAGGTGGGGGAAGCAAGGTGCCACCCGCTGCCTCTCTTCTTTGCAAAAGAAGACGCTTTCACATCTATTAACAGCTTATTTTCTCTTTTTCTACACTTCACAGACTCGTAATACACTGGTTTCAACGTCAGCGAACACCACCCGCACAGAAGACGCCTTATCGACGTGTAACGAGCCATGTCGAAGCCGCCATGCATTGCGATTCCGTTCAAGAAGACATCAGAGGCAGACTGGGTGCGGCCTCTTAGGCAATATATCGCCAGGACGCTACAGGATGACCCAGAGGCCTACAGTGCCGACTGCCAGATTCTTCAGCGCATGCGGCAGGATATGCGTGGAGCCAAGGCTGATGAGACGGGAAAGGACCTTATTTTTCGCTACTACAGCCACCTAGAGGCGCTAGAGCGGCGCTTCCGTGTTGGCGAGCAGGGCGTCAAAACAGTATTTCAATGGTGTGTATTTCAGCGTAAGAATGCCTTGCACTTTATCCCAAGGCTGCTTTCACAAATGTCACCACTTTCTTTTAATGGCACAGGTGGAGTCTTAAAGGGCTGTGGCAGTGACCATATTGTTTGTAGAGGGGGTACATTTGTACCTTCTCTTGTTTTCCCCTTAGCAGCATTGCCTGCTTGCTTACTTTCAGGAACAGACATTTGTGGGACCAACCTGGTCTGCGTGCAACGGCAATTTCTGGGCGCGTGCACATACTGCACATAATACCCTTCTATACGCTTGTATATGTTTGGTAGTACTAGCTAATGCTTGCCAAGCGAAGCAGTTGAGGAGCTGAGGCGGCGCCAGACAGTCACGTGCATTACCAACCGCAGCAGCACGATTATGTCATGCTTACTTGACATCAGCTTAGTTTATCTATGCATGTGTGCTTGCTTGGCTTAAGCATAAAGTTGGCTGGTGCATTTGGTCTGCTTACCACTTATTACTGCTACTTTTGGACAATAACTCATGTATATATTGTGCTTTGTAAATTTATTGATATCTCTCATATAGGTCAGATGCATTCACTGGTGAAAGCACGCAACAACACGCGCTAGCCTTCGAGAAGGCTGGCGTAATTTTCAATCTGGCTGTCGCCTTCGCTATGCAGGGTGCAACTCTGCTGGCTGACTCGACTTCAGAGATGGAGTTAGATAAGATACACACAGCGAGTATATATTTCCAGGTCGCCGCTGACCGACTACACTTTATCAGCAAGAGTTTTCTGCATGCGCCGTCGCTAGACCTGCAACAAGAGACAGTCAACGTGCTTAATAGTATTATGATGGCCCAGGCGCAAGAGTGCGCCTATATGCGGTCGCGCCTGGAGAAAAAGAAGGATGTCACCCTCTCAAAGCTTGCACAGCAGGCGGCGCTAATGTACTCTAACATATTTGACAGCCTCAAGGCCATTGTTGACAGTCACAGCCTACCGCGCGGTTGGCTGCTGCTAGTCGAGACAAAGCTGCGTTACTACCAGGCGATGGCTCAGTACTACGAGGCTCGCTCTGATATTGGAAAGCATCACTACGGCGTGGCTATTGCTCGATACTCGCTAGCCGAGCAACATGCCCGTGAGGCTACAAAGCTGGTAGGGCAGTTTGCTGAGACATTTTTCTCTACTACGAATCTCACCGAGGGTTTGGTTCCTGAGAGCGTACAAGGCCTGCAGGATCTGACCACCAACCTTGCAGCTACTATTGCAGAGGAGCTTTCGCGCACAAATCACGATAATGACGTCATATATAATGATGCAGTTCCCAACACCAGTACGCTTCCGCCGCTTGAGGCAGCAAATGTTGCCGCGCATTTTGATATCAACCGGTTCTATGCTTCTGAGGAACGCAGCAATGTGATTGGAGCCGAGCTGTTTACGCGTTTGTTGCCAATGGCGGTGCATGAGGGCTCCAGCATCTATAGTGAGGAGAAGGCAAAGTTGATTCGTGCGGAGGAGGATAAGGTTAACCTTGCCGATGGAGAGTTGCAAGACGCGCTTTCCTATATGAAACTCCCAGACAGCCTACGGCGGTTTGAGCATCGTCAACCCCACTCTGATGTCAGCACATTTTCGGGCATCGACATGTCAGCCTCAGAACTTGCAGAACCCAATGGTGCAGTTCGTGATGTTGCTTATGAGGTGCAGTCTGCGGAGCAGAGCAGACCATTGTCGGAAATGCGCGCAAGGGTTGAGAGTCAGCGTTCACGTGCGAACGGGACACTTTCTGAGGCACAGCGGATACTGGATGATGAACAACGCGCAAGTGAAAGCGCGCTGAGCGATTATGCGTCCGAGCCTTTGTTTGCAAGCTACCAGCCGTCTTCGCGGGCGGCAGCGCTATACCGTGAACAGATTGCGGACAACCAGAAGAAGCTGGAGGATGCTGCTGGGCTTGATGAGTCTATTCTCGGCGATTATCGGACGGTAGTTGCCCCGTGGCTTACTGCACTGCAGAACGGAGCCGAGGGCGTCGTAGGCGTGCTGCTTGAGCAGCTCAGAGAGATCAATGATGACGAAGTGCCGGTATCCAATGCTGCTGACACGGAGAACCTTGTTGATATCGGTCAGGACCAGCCAGCAGGAATGACCGGCTATGTGCATTCGATTAAGGAGACATACGAGCAGTTGCTTGATCTGAAGAAGGTACGCCGGACTACTTTGAGCGAGCTGAAAGCTTCTGCCCAAGAAGACGATATCTCAGCCGAGTTGGTCAAGCTATCCGATGCAAAGTCGCTGCAGCCGCTGTTTGACCGCGAGCTACGCAAGTACGATGGCCACGTCCAGCGTTTGCAGGCAGCAGCAGGCAGACAGGGTGTATTGATTAAGCGCATATCAGAGGATCTCAGACGGCTGCTGGAACTGCCGCAGGCGCGAAGTATTAATAAGAAGTGGGATATAGCTGAAAGCAAGAAGGCTTCAATTGAGGCACAGGTTCTTGAGGCTGCGCAGGTTTATAGCCAAGTTCGTGATGGCCTAGATAAGGCTAACCGATTTTACAGCCAGCTGCTTGAATCTCTGGAGCCGTTTAACAGACAGGTCAAGGACTTTGTTGCCTCCAGAGCCGGCTTGCGCGAGCAGTTGGTCCGACAAGTAATGCAAGATTCAGCCTCGCGGAATCAAACTATGCTTCAAGAGCGTCTGAGTCAGTATTCGGCCTCTTCGCAGCAGCAGCAGCAGCATGGTATACAGCATGGATATCCGACACAGCAACAACATCTGTACGCTCAGCCGTCCTCAGCTCGCAGCAATGATCCTTATGATACTGATCAGCTCGCTGGCCAGGCAGCTCGGATGTCGCTGAATTCCCCATCAGGAGAGCCAGCCACAGCCCCACAAATGCTTCAGCAGCACGGATACACCTTGGGTGAACCACATGTACCCCAGTACCAATCAAGTGCTCCACCACCTCAGATGAGCTACCAGCAGCCGCAACTGTCGCCACAGCAACAATACATGTCTCCTCCACCACAGCCCATGCATTCCCAGGATCCGCAATACTCGAGGCACCAGCAGCAAATGCGGATGCAGGCTCGGCTCCAGGCACATCACCCATATCAACAGTCACCACAACAGCAACAACCGCAACCGTCACAGCCACCACAAATGCAAATGCAAAGTACAGGGCATGGCTACTCGCCTGTTAATCATCCTCCCGGCCATTACGGCAGTGGGCATGTAGCTTCTGCTGATGCACAGGCTGATCCTTACTCTGTTTCGGTGCAGAAATCGGCGGCGCCAGAGCACAGCAACATTACTGGATTGGTGAACTCCAGCTATAAGCCCGGATATGGTGGCTACCCCTCAGCACCAGTACACAGTGTGCCGCGACCTGGTAGTGGCCTTGGCGTTAATAGCGCCGGATATGTGTCTGGTGCAGCTGGCCCGACTGCCTCGAGCCCTGTCTACGCCGGAAGCTCTCATAGTGCTCAGCAGCAGCAGCAGCAGCAGCAACCTTTATATCTTGGATATGAGTCTACGCAACCAAATATAGCGGCTCCAATAGGGTATCCTGCTACTACGCAACCATTTTCGAATGGATATGCGTCTATTCCATACCCATCTGCATCGCAAGTACACTCTACAAACTATACAAATGTTATGATGGCCAATGTTCAGCAACAGCCTCTGCCGCTGCAGAGTTCTTCCTACCAGCACCATTCATCAACTGACCAGCAAATGCCACAGTATGCCGTGGCTGGCCAAGCTCCTGGGGTAGCAGGCCCGACGGGCTACCAGCAGCAACCACCGCCTCCTCCTCCTCAGCAGCAGCAGTATGGTTCTGGTAGCCAAGGTCATTTCCCACCATCTGCACAGCAGCAGCAGCAGCAGCCATACCACCACCCACAGCAGCAGCAACCGCCGCCGCCGCCGCAACCACCACAAGGATATAGCCATCAGTACACAGCGCCGCAATATGCGCCAATGACTGCACCGTATAATAACCCTGGTATGTCATCCCAGGCACCAGTTCAGCCGATGAGCACGCAGACAGCACCCCCATATGGGTATGGCCAGCCACAGCCACAGCAGCAGTCTGGCTATCCTCCGCCGCCACCGCCCGATCACTACCAGCAAGCCGGCCAGCAGCAGCAGCAGCAGCAGTACCAGCATGGCTACGGTGGAAACTTTGGGACTCTAATGGATTAATCTAGGACTTGGTGGTGTTTTATTGTCCAAAGTCACTGCCGGTTCTTTTGTGGGCATGAGAAAGACGTCCTTGGGATGAGGGGCCGCGTCATCAAAGGGTTTAAAGTCCAAGCGGGGGTGGAGGTAGCCCGGCCCTTTTTGTCTCCAGTATTAGGTTTGTTTGACTCTCCTTACACTAGTAAATCGCTTTTCGGCGGAATAATACAATATATTTTGCTAGAACCACAATATGCCTCTTGCAACCGAGCTCGGAGCTTACAAGCAGCTCCAGGACTACTACAATGGCGCTGGTAAGGACATTGACATGCGCCAGCTATTCAAGGAGGACGGCAAGCGCTTCTCTAAGTACTCGCGCACTCTGCAGCTTCAATCTCTCGATGGAAAGCACTCTACCGAGCTGCTCATCGACTTTTCAAAGAATCGCGTAGACGATACAACCTTCCAGCTTCTTCTTGATCTGGCAAAGGAGGCAAAACTGGAGGAGTATCGCGAAAAGATGTTCACTGGCGAGCACATCAATGTCACCGAGGATCGTGCTGTGCTCCATGTCGCGCTTCGCAACGTCAGCAACACTCCTATCTATGAGGACGGCAAGGACGTCATGCCCGAAGTTAATGCGGTTCTGAACCACATGCGCGAGTTTTCAGATGCTGTCCGCTCGGGTGCCTGGAAGGGATACACCGGCAAGCGCATCACTGACATTGTCAATATCGGAATTGGTGGCTCTGATCTTGGACCTGTGATGGTCACTGAGGCACTCAAGAAGTACAGCCAGCCAGGCCTTAACGTTCATTTTGTCAGCAATGTCGACGGTACCCATCTCGCAGAGGCTGTCAAGGACCTGGATCCGGCGACAACGCTGTTTATTGTTGCATCCAAGACGTTCACTACGCAGGAAACTCTGGCCAATGCACACTCGGCGAAGGATTGGTTTTTGAGCACGGCAAAGGATGTAAGTACAAAACTAATCTCCATTTCATTGACGTCGCGTGGCTCCATTGTGATGAATATAGAATGGAAATGAATTCTTTCTATCAAGTATGCGAGCCCTGATTATGCGGATGGCTTATCGCAGCATTTCAATGCAGCATTGTGTACAGTTGACGCATTGAGATTTCATGGTACCTGCGCTATATATTCCATATTCTGACCAAACGCATCTACAAGTGTGCTGACATCTGTTTATTACTGTAGGAGGCATACGTGGCCAAGCATTTTGTTGCGTTGTCGACTAACGCAGAGGGCGTGTCGGAATTTGGGATTGACACGGATAATATGTTCCAATTCTGGGACTGGGTTGGCGGACGCTACTCGCTGTGGTCGGCCATTGGGCTGTCAATTGCCATTTACGTTGGGTTCGACAACTTCCATGCGCTGCTTGAGGGCGGACACGCGATGGACCGTCATTTCCGCACCGCGCCACTTGAGGACAATCTGCCTGTAGTGCTAGGACTTATCGGGATCTGGTACAACAACTTCTTTGGCGCCGAGACCCAGGCGCTGCTTCCGTATGACCAGTATCTCCACCGCTTCTCGGCGTATTTCCAGCAAGGCGATATGGAGTCTAATGGCAAGTTTATCTCACGTGACAGCCGTGAGGTGAACTACCAAACGGGGCCAATTATCTGGGGCGAGCCTGGTACCAACGGACAGCACGCGTTCTACCAACTGATACATCAGGGTACCAAGCTCATTCCCTGCGACTTTATCGCACCCACTCACACGCTTAATCCAATTCGCGGCGGTGTCCATCACGACATTTTGCTGTCCAACTATTTTGCGCAGCCCGAGGCCCTGATGAACGGCAAGTCGGCCGAGGTTGCTCGCGCTGAGATCCTTAAGGAGGGCCAGCTCACAAGTCAAAGCGAGATTGATGCGCTTGTGCCGCACAAAACGTTCAAGGGAAATCGCCCGACCAATTCGATCCTAATCAACAAAGTTATTGATCCATTTGCTCTAGGTGCATTGATCGCGCTGTACGAACACAAGATCTTTACCCAAGGTGCTATCTGGTTTATTAACACATTTTCGCAGGAGGGTGTTGAGGAGGGCAAGCGCCTGGCCAAGGCCATTCTCTCCGAGTTAAAGCACAAAGATGGTATTACCTCGCATGACTCGTCAACCAACGGTCTCATTAACTACTACAAGAACAACCGGGCCTAAGCGCCACGACAGCGTCTTTTTGACTTGTGTTTCTTGTTTTATGGCCTTAGATTGATTTTTAGCTTCTATCAAACGTGCTTTAAAAGAGACTTTATTCCGGAACTGTATTTCCAAAGTTTAAACCGGCAAAAAAGAGCTGTGTAGTGCGATCCGCGTTGCCTGAGTATTACTCTTGGTTGGGTTGTTCCTGGCTGGGCTGTTCCTGGCTAGATTGTTCCTGCCGGGAATGGACTTTTGCGTTCTTTTGCGCAGCAGCCCAAGCAATTTGCCGCTCGTTCAGCACCGTCTTGATACGTGCCATTGTCTTTCGACACTTAAGTACACGTCCTTTATTGGAAAAGAAGGCGGGTATAATCCCCAGGCGTCTGCATTCCACCTTTTGGCTAGCTAGTAAATTACGCTCCTTGAGGACAATATACCACAGCTTCTGAAGATCCTCCCAACTCTTTTGCCGCAGTTCGCTCGCTGACCATGCCCGTCCTGTCGGATCCCTTTCAGTTGGAACACGCTGTTGCTTCTCGAAAAACTCCTCAAAGCCGCGTGCAAGAAAACGACCTTGCGCTGTGCGCCGTGTCGACAGCTGTCGTGTGATTGCACCAAACATTACTATCTGCCTGTTTAATAAGCACTGCCACACTAGCCAGACCGAGAATCCAAGAGCCGATTTGAATATAATTGTGCAATTGTATTTAAGGTTTCTGAAAGAGTGCAAAAACAAACTGCAGTGATGGTTTCTCAACAAGACTATCAAAATCGGCTCAAAATAATCTGCTTAAAATATGCCGAGCCGAGCTGCTTGTAAAATTATTAAAATTAAACTCTTATATATAATATGCTTTATGCTTTTTTTTTGTAAGCTTCTGTCAGACTGACCGATCGTCCATAAACAACGCTGGGTAAAATGAGTGAACGCACGGTATCTGCCAATTTTCTGTTACTCTAAATACATTTGATTGGTTTGTATGAAATACAAAATTGGTTAAGCAACATTGCCTAGCATAAAGCATTAAAATAATACACCCAGGACTATCATACATATAATTAAAACAATAATTTACTGCCTTGGATGGAAGATAACTTGTAGATTACAGATAGTCTGCACCAATTTTTTTTTGCATTAAAAACACTGTAAGAAAAGCTACATGTACCCTAAAGTGCAGACATTATAACAACAACATTCGGAATAGTCACCATCACTCTAAAACAAAACCAAGATTGCTAAATATATATGTTTCTAGATCTTGTTGAATGATTTTTGCTAAAATAGTTACAAGATATCATACGTTTTTCGTATGTTAACTTGCAATAAATTGCTTAAAAACAATAAGTAAAGCTGCTACAGATTTTGATTACATTGGCCTGCAAAAGATTCTAGCTTAGCACTGTTTGTAATCCTAGCTCTTATCGATGTAGCTATATCAGATTAGCGTAACTAATCGGCATGCGAATAGACATTTGCAGCTGCATGGCGCACGTCTATCTACATAGCACCACCGGCTAACAGTAAACTGTAGTAGGCACACAAGACAGGAGTTGCGACACAAAACAAGAGAGCGCTAGGAAATATCTTGTGGAGCAGATAGCTCACGAGTAAGAAAAGCATTGCGTAGCGAGTGGGCACGAACAAACCCATCAGATTCGTCATAGCTGGTGCTTTCTTTAGAATGAAAATGACCATCTTCCATTCTAGTAATAAATAGAAGTCGTGACTCCATAGCCTTGGAGTTTGTGGAGGCATGTTTGGAGTATCCGCCACGATCTCGTAACCGCGCAACCCATTTTGCAGGTTGCCAGATAGACACGCGCTGGTCCTGGCCACCAGCAGTGACCAAGATAGATGGAGCCAGCCCGGCAGCCATCATATTACCGATATTTTCGTATGGTGAGTATTTCTGGATAGCGATATAGTCAGCAACGCTAGTAATTGGGTTCCCCCACTCAGCTGTCTCAGCGCCAGTAAGTGGAAGATCGGGACTGAGCATTGCAGAAAGTGGGTCGACAAATGGTACATGCAATGACGCAGCCCGAAAGTACTCTGGCGCACTTTTTAGCGCAGCAGCAGCTGTTAGACCACCAGCAGACACGCCAGTAACGGCAAGTTTTTCAGGTGCTGCCCATCCCCTTTCAAGAAGAAACTGTACACAAGAAAGTAGATCGTTTACTGAGTTTATCTTGTTGTGGCCTCTGCCGCCAGCATACCACTCCCGCCCCAACTCGCCTCCTCCACTATTCTTAGTATGCTTACAACATCTTTAGAAATAATTAGATATACTTCAAACATCATTTCTGGACATACGTATGAGAGGCGCAATGTTGTTATACTTACCGGACATGCGCTAGAGCAATTACCCATCCCCTCCGCAGCAACGGGATGTCCTCCAGACGAAACTCAGGTTCAAGCGAAACTCCATACGCCCCGTAAACGCGAATCAATGTCGGTGGCCTAGAAATGATATACAGTAAGTGCTATAAGTGCATTTTGTCTAGGGCTGTTACAGACACGTATGTGTATATGCGAAAGACATTTAGAACTTACGTCTTTGATAGCAGAACAGACTTCTGATGAATTAACGTTATTGGTATTTGAGCACCCTTCCCTGGCGCAAGTTCGTGACGAATAACATAATCACTAGGATTAATTTGCAATGGCGTCGATGCCCACGATTGAGATGGCTGAAGAGTACTCATATCATACTCAACCACCGAATCAAGATGAATGGGTGAGCTAAAGCCAAGACGCACAGTAGAAGAGTCAAACTGAGGGTTGGGCTCTGGTCGCACAACGCATTCTCCGCCATAGGGCAGCTGTATCTCGTCATTGGTTTCCGAGATACGATTGTGGATAATAACAGCTGGTCTGCCATTACGCTTGATGCTGACCATTATGTAGTTGCGGAATATCTCCACATCCTCAATCCGCTCATCTTCGCCCACGCACAGCAACTCCGTCCAGCTGTCAAATTGCGGGCTTTTCGAAGGGGCGCGCATTAGCCGGAACGGGATTGGGTTTGTAATAGGCACATCTGTACTGCCATTGTTGGGAGAGTTTGTGAGTATGACAAACTCGCCATTATGGTGATCAACAAAGTACTCAACACCCCTTTGTCGGGGCCGGAGAAGCTGTGACTGTGTCTCGGGCGTGGTATCTACCGATGGCATTTCCTTATGAATACAATTGGTAGGAAATACACGCACCTCGGACGAATCGAGGGTGCTGCTATTGATGATGTGGAATTGTTTGTCCTTTGAGCGGGTAATGTCAACAAAACACTCGTGGTCATTTTCAACATACACTTCGACGTCGCGTTTCTGTGGTTGGCCTATGCGGTGGCGTAGAATCTTGTGTGCGCGCAGCTTGTCATTAAGTACTGTGTAGTACAGCGTGTTGCCACCTCCAAACACAAAGTTAAAGACACCATCGAGAATCTGAACTAGCTACAGCGTTTGTGTTGAAATAATATGTAATATCAAGCATGATCAGATTGTGTAAGCATTTGGAATGTTCTATTTCCTGCACACAAGAGACATCCAAAGGCAGATTATATAACGTACCTCTGTTTTACCAGCTGAGTCTAAAGAAAATATCAGCAAAATGCTAGTCTCCATCCCCGCATTCGCGCCATCGCATTTGGCCGCCATACATCCAACAAAGTTGTGTTCATCCGATATTAGCAGACTGCGCAGCTCACACTTGTATGTGTTGAACAGTGCTGTTGAGTCTACCAAAATCTGTTCAGTG
>JANBTM010000098.1:0-14380 GCA_027578695.1 Coemansia sp. RSA 1365 | reverse complement strand
TTTTGTAGCTTTTGTGTAGGTTTCATAATCTCTGTTGCGTATTTGCGCTCCTCATCAAGATACCTGCTTAGCGCGGTATGCTGATCTGGGTTTTGCATCCACGCGTACTCATCCGCACGTTTTAATCCATGCCAGGCGCTGTCTTGACGGGAATCTTTAGGAGCTGTGGGTGGGCGCAAAGGCTCGGATCTATAATAAAAGAAATAGATAATGCGTTGTGAGTAGCATCCAGTACATAAGGTAAGCCATATCCAAAAACACGAGCAGAGGTCTAGAAATAACACAGCTTAACATCTCACAATCTGACATACCTACGGAATATCGACTTTAGGAGATGCCGTGGTGGCCGCGTGCCAAAGAACGCTCTAGCTTGACTTGGGGGAAGGCCAACAGCCGATATTTTGATTATAGTCCAGATCATTGGATTGATTCATGCAAAGAAAAAGCCCGGCTGTATATGTTTATCGGGTGTAGAAGATAGTACAGGGGAGCAGATCTTTCTAGTAAGTATCCCACGCGCGCCTCGCGACCAAATGCATTGGCTACTTGATAGGGTCGGCGTCATTATGGTTACTTGGCCTTTCTCGCGGCTAACAGAAGGGACTGTAAATAAATTTGATGCAAGTGGAATGCAAGCACATTATGATCTTCTTTTTCATCTTCCTTCCGCCCCGATCCTAACAAAGGCCAACGATTGTTATCATACCCAATATTTACACTCACACAAAACAGTATGGCAGACAAGATTATCTTTCGGGACCTTCAAGTGCGCACAGTGCTGGGCAACGACTCTTGGGAGCGCAAAAAGCCCCAACCGCTGGTCATTACGGCAGAGGTGCACACCTCAATTACGTCGGCAGGCAAGAGTGACCGAGTCTCGGAGAGCGTACACTACGGAGTGGCATGCAAGCGAGCGACAGCGTTTGCGGAGAGCGCACATGGTCTCCAGTCACTGGAGGCGTTTGCCGAGGGAATTGCCAGAGCCTGTCTCGATGTGACCAGTAGAGCGCTGGCAGTGTACGTATTTGCACGCAAACCCCGCGCGCTGCTGCACGCAGAGTACGCTGGGGTGGAGATCTTTCGTACACGAAACGATGTGTTTGGGAGCTGGGATAGCGAAGACAGCGGTGGCAGCATCGATCAGCAAGTGCAGCCCTTGCCATTAATTGTCGCAGAGCGGACGGCGGCAGAGACGGCGGCAGGCGCACTGAGCCAGGAGGACCGCATCATCGTCAAGCGTCTATCGCTCAGCACCATCATCGGGGTGAACCTATGGGAGCGGCATTACAAGCAGATAGTAAACATAGACCTCACGCTGCACTCGGAGAGGCCTGCCAAGTTGGGGGGAGTGGTGCACGACAAAGTGCCGCGTTACCGCAACTTCCGCACTGTGGTGGATTCAGTCACGGAAATGGTTGAGAGAAGCTCGTACCGCACAGTTGAGGCGCTGGGCATGGCGATAGCTCGGGCGGCCATAAAGCAATGCAAGGTCCCAAAGATCACCGTGCGCGTTGAGAAGCCAAGTGCATTGGTCTTTGCAGCCTGCTCGGCGGTGGAGATAACACGCACTGCCGCCGACTTTGCCGTTCAGACGGGCCCTGGCGGCGTGCTCTCGGCAGCTGCTTCCACACTGAGCAGCGCCGCTCCAACACCGCCACGGGCAAACACACCAGCTCAGGCAGCTGTCTCTTCTACGACAGAGCAGGATTCAGAGCCAGTATTACACGCGGCATATATCGCGCTAGGTACAAACATTGGGGACCGCTTGCAAAACTTGCACCAGGCATTGGACCGCCTGAACACGGATCTTCCAATGTCACATGTGGCCGATACTAGTTTCCTGTATGAGACAGCGCCCATGTACGTGACGGACCAGCCGCTGTTCCTGAACGCAGCGTGCCTTGTCAAAACCAGACTCGGACCGCTTGAGCTGTTAGACGGCCTCCAAAGCATTGAAGCAGCCATGGGCCGCGACTACGGCATGTACCGCAACGGCCCGCGCGTGATCGACTTGGACATTTTATTTTACGACGAGCTTGTGATGTGCACCGAACGCCTGACGATTCCGCACGCGTTGCTGCATGAGCGCCGATTCCAGCTTGGCCCGCTGTGCGACATCGACCGCGACCTGATGCACCACCGCCTTGGCAAGACCACCGCTGCACTGTACCGCCATCTCACCACACACAGCGACGTCCCTAATGACATTGTCCGCGTCACCCCACTAAGCAACCGCACATCAACCAGCGCCGATTCCAGCGCCACCAAGCGCGATTGCATACTCAAGTCGCTGTGCCCCGAGACACAGAGGGACACAGTTTTTATGGGAATTCTCAATTGCACCCCTGACAGCTTTAGCGACGGCGGATGCTACACTTCGCTTGACGCTGCTGTGGAGCATGCGCGCGAGCTGGTGAGGTGTGGTGCTGACATTATCGACATTGGTGGCCAGTCTACGCGCCCTGGCGCTACTCAGGTCGGTGTAGACGAGGAGATTAGCCGCGTTGTTCCGGTGGTAAGCCGCCTGCGGGATGAAGGAATTGAAGTCCCCATCTCCGTGGATACCTTTTACGCAGATGTCGCGGCTGCCTCGCTCGACGCAGGCGCTGACATTATCAATGATGTGACGGGAGGATGTTTTGATCCCGCCATGCTCCCGCTGGTTGCAAAGCGCCAATGCCCGTATGTTTTGATGCACATGCGCGGCAGCCCCTCGACGATGACAAGCATGAACGACTACAGCGAGTACTGTGGTGATGTCGTGCGCGGCACGCGCTACGAGCTAGCGCAACGCGTGCGTGCTGCGCTTGACCACGGCGTTCCCCGATGGAATATTATTCTAGATCCAGGAATCGGCTTTGCCAAGGAGGGAGCTCAAAATTTTGAGATTCTTCGCCGCCTTCCCGAGCTCACTGCAAGCCATATTCGTGCTGCGCCGCGCATATCCCCGCCTTCTGCGACCCAAAATGCTGGCGAGGAAGAGCGCGAAGAGGGCTTTGTTGATGAGGATCTGCCCGCCGAGCTTGTCAACTACCCTGTGCTGGTTGGCAGCTCACGTAAGCGCTTCATCGGCAGTGCTACTGGAAGAGCCGATGCCAAGGATCGTGTATGGGGCACTGCTGCCACCGTCACTGCCGCTATCCAAGGCCGTGCATCCATTGTGCGCGTCCACGACATCCCTGAGATGGTTGATGTCGCCCGTGTTTCTGACCGCATCTACCGCTACTAGCACTCTATTTTCATCTACTTTAATTCTCGCATTCCCTGTACACTCTGCCTAAAATTTACTTAAAACTGACCAAGTGAACTTGCCAAATAAAGTGAGCAAGGAAACCATCACAACGGAAAGTTTTCCCTATCCACTGTATTCTATACCAGATTTTACACGCGTTTACCCTTTGCCTCTAATTGCTGCTAAACAAAAAGACAGCATACATACAGCGCTAATCGTTGCTAAACAGCGAAAGTACGCACAGAGCGCCCAGCAGCCCCATCTTGAGCTGGGGATAGTCGTTCATCCATATAGTACCCATCCCTGCGTACGGCACAAATCCCTTTACGCGCCCGATAATCTCGTCCCGCTGAATCCACAGCTGGCCAGGATTATACAGTCCACGGTCGTCCGCCATATTATTATCGCCCTTAGTCAGCAGATACTGCTTGCCTGTCTCGTTCTCCGTGTGCACCTTCATCACACGATGCACAATAGGAATTGGTTTGTCGTTCAGTTTGTATACCACCACTTCGCCAACCTCGATGGGCGAGTATCCGTTATGCAAGAACAGAATGTCCCCACGATGATATGCCGGCTCCATGCTTCCTGACAACACGACTACCACCGGACTCTCACTATTGGTAAATAACGAAAGCCCTTTCCATATCATGAACGCCGATGTCAGCACGCTGAGAAACGTCAGCCCCTGGAGCAACAGCTACAATGTCCAGAAAACTTTTCAGCCGGTGGTCATATTCGATGAATGTCCTTCAGTGCTTCATTATTCAGTGCCTCCGTCTATTGGAGAAATTGCGGCATCCGCTCTTTCAACTTTTGCGCTATATGTAGCATTTCACTTACCGACCGCACGCCGTACTTGTTGGCTTGTCTCATAAAGTCCATTTTCCTTTTATCGTTTGCTGTAGATATATTATGTGTTGGAGCCGACAAGGCCCTTTAGAGTAAAACGATGGCAATGTGGAATAGAAGGTAACCAAAATAGAAACAAGTGTTAAAAGCGCACAAAACAAGTACTGTAGGAAAGAAGTGCTTGGTCTGCGTCCGAGCTCCCACATCGGAACACACCACGTCGGATGATGTGATTGGATACAGTTGCTTCAGCGACAACCAAAATTAATCCTTATGTTTTCCACCTGTTTCAACACGTCCCATGCGTTAACGCTCTCTTTAGTTGCCTTCTCACTTATATATTTGCTACAATGCAACAGTTCTACACCGACACACGGCGTCGTGGCAAGCGCGCCAGCATACCTCGCTCTTTCGAGAGACCAGAGACGCCTTCTACTGCTCAACCAAAGCTACGCGAACGTCATTATAAGAGCTGTAACACTCCTCCAGATAATACAGAGGGAGCGTACAGAAAAGAATGTCTAATGACAATGTCGTCCATGTCATCCATACGACATGAGCACGAGCATGCAGGTATCTTCGACTCGCAGTCGAGCACTCCGTCGGCCGTTGTTGACAGCACCTCCGCGGCAAACACTCCGACCTTTGAGTACTACGGCTTTGTCATCTATCTTGTCTCGCTGGCTGCATTTGTGGTGTACCTGCTGTGGGCTTATTTACCAGACCAAGCTCTGGAGGCTGTCGGAATCACCTATTATCCTGATCGCTACTGGGCCGTGGCTCTGCCTGCCTGGTGGCTAATGGCTGTGGCGTTCATCTATTTATTCAACATCGCCATGAACATGTACAACACGCCGCTGCTTAACTCTAAAGACAATATCACTGACCCCTTCTCCAACTTGCATGATGCCATGGGCAATCCGCAAACATTCTGCTACGAGGAAATTGGTGGCATTCCGCCGATCAGTGACATACCTATATCGCTAGTCAACCAATGCCTCTACCAATAGTTTAACCAATGTCATATCGCTGCTTCTATTTAAGCGTCTACATGTGTGCATATTTTTTCTGTATATACAAATCAGCGAAATCATGAAAACTATATATGTTAAGTAATCTTGTTCCTGACAGAGTAGTGATGACTACTCCGAATGTCTTAGGCTGCTTAGTGCTCTTGCGGCGCCTGGTGGGTTTCTGCGGCTGAACAGGAAAGGTCGCAGTATCCCCACGCTGGAAAGGCTCAGGATTTCTTTCCCATCACGCGGGTTGAATAGGATATGCTGAAAGTTTAAAACAGCAGCAACATCGCAATTCCGATGATTCAGATTGGGCTACGGATCGGAAGCAGGCTTGCGCTACAGCTCAGGCTCAAGGCACTTTTTTGTTCTTACAGAAAAGAAGTCCGTAACAAGTGACATCTTCCCCAATGGTCTGTTCTCTCCCAGAGGAGCACAATGCCTCAAAATACATCCAAGTTTTCTATACCAACCTATATGCTAGCTGATGTTGCTTGACCGATCCTTATACATTTCATACAAACTAGCCAAATGACCACTACGTAACTAGGCTTTGTTAGCTATAGCACATCCACTTATTTCACCTGGTGTCATCCATAAACAGATGGACAAAATCTAACAAGATGCGTAAAACAGATAATATAGATGGATGTCATATCTACTGCTTCATTTACATGTTTGAACAGGACCACTAGCCATCTAGAAATCAGACACGCGGCCTTTGCGCTCCCAGTCACCGAATCGCGTAGGCTCTGGCCCACGCGGACCGTTGACCTCACCTGTTTTTGGGTTAATATTGTTTGGAAATGGCTTTAGCGAGTCGTTTTCGTCCTTCGCCGCGTCATAGAACTTCTCCAGCTCCTCCGGCGTAAGACCGGGAGGTGGTGTATTCTGTAGATCAACCTTTTGAATCATCTCCGTCACTCGCTTTTGCTCTTTTGTGTCGCCTAGTGGAATTGGCCTAGGCGCTTTCGCAAAAGGCGAATTCGAACCAGTGTTCTGTTTTTGCAGAGCTATCGACGTTGTCTGAATTGCCCGAAGTCCGCAAGAACGAGTATACAGAGCATATCTTTGTTTCAGCAAACAAGTAAGCATATTTTCTCTTTGAAACAATGGAAAGAAAAGAAAGAAACTGCTGCTGTTGCTATATTCTTGCACGCTTGGTTTTTGGACTTTCATCCTGCAGCACTGATTGGAAGGTAACGCTTGTCTGTGAGCACTGACTTTCGACATGCTGCATGGCATTGGCCATTGAGAAAGACATTGTGCACTTTGTGCGGCGTCCGGCGGCACTGGGTTTGAATGCTATTGACTGGCTTTTTATCATTGCTTCTCCAAGAGCTGCATCCGCACCAGACAGTCCGGATGTCGTACTGCACAATACATTCCGCTGCGGATCCAAGACACACCTGTTATCTTGCGTAGGGTACATCCAGGGTGTCTACAGTAAGCTTTTGTAGATCAGGGATAAGAAATTAGAACCGAATACATGGTGTCCTAGTGTAGCACGCATTTGAGTGAAACTTTGCATATCTACCTGAATTAATGGCTGGCTGCTGCGTGATGCTGCTGGCATTCTCGCAATATCAGTTTGCATTATCATCTCTTTTAGCCCAGCAAGTGCATCTGTAACTTTTAACGCAAAATTTTCCTCACTAGCCACAGCATTGTATTTATCGGAGAGTTTGCTTTCGAGCTGGGAAAATGCGCCAGTGATCTTTTTGTCAATGGCATTAGCAACACTATCAGAGATACTAGACAGGAGCCGTGACTCTAAGCTGCGAACTACACTTTAAATCATATTTTTAAGATAGAAGAGCGCTGGCAATGTGCTATATACCTTAGAATCTGCAAATCACAAGATAAGTGATAGTAACATTAATGGTTTATTAACTTGCCTAGGTTACTCAGTTTTACTTCCATATCCACTATGCTAGTTTGTGGGCTGGCGCTGTTGTGTGTCACCATACGCTCTAGCTTCTTCAGATCAGAGTGGAGATCGCTGACGCTAAGATTAATCTTGCTCGCCTTTTCATGTAGAGATGAGATGGATGCTGCTGATTCTTGATTGCCCTTATCAACTGCGCGCTTGAGAACATTGTGGTCCTGATGCAAACGACGGTTATCATCCAGACTTACTCCTACATGTTACAGTTGCAAATTCAAGAGTTATCGACTAGGGTATGTATGCTGCTTTCGATTTGTTTACCATTATGTCATTTGTCAGTCCTGCTTGCCATATATTGTCGTTACCTAGTTGTGGTGGCCGCACTAAAGGCATATCCATTACCCCAAATGTCTGGGACTGGCTGTCAAACTATTAAAAAACATCTTTTGATACATGATGCTTATTAACTCTGTCTTTAGTCAACAAAAACATTTAAAATATCAACTGCATATTTGTATGTTAATCTGTTACACATACCAGTGTTTCATTTTGAGAGTTGTTGGTTGACTGCAGACATGACATTTGTGTTCCGCTCATCCATGTCATATCGCCCGAATTTATATCGAGAAATGATTTTTGTAGCGCCATCAGAAATTACACGCTGGTTAGTTAAATGAATATAATGTTGGATCGAAGGTAAGTAGATGAGCGTACAATCATATTCAAAGTTGTAGGAGAAAACCATTTTATTATCTGGCTTTGGCGTAAGCGCATACAATGCTATCTATAAACGCTAACTGGATGATTATCGGACATGAACTTATCTGAGTGTTTGCGCCAAGGATGCCAACATGAACTTAGTGGTCTGCAACTCTGAACACAATGTAGCATGCACCGCAATCGTGTTTTCTCTCTTTTCCAGTAGCTGATCAGAGATCCGTTTTCTGTGATTTCTTGATAAACGAAAATTTTCCTGACTGTGGATCGGCTGATCCAACCTAAAGTTTCAGTGTCCTGTCTCATCTTTGCCTCCAGTAGTTGTGTCTTGTATTTTGTACACTTATTCATTGTCCCCAGTAAAAAAAATCTTGTTGCTAGCAATGCATCTTATGTACTCAGTCGACGCCGAGGGCAAGCGTGTCTACACGCTAAAGGTATGAATGTCAGAGAATATTTTTCTTGACAATTTGAGACAGCACACGGAATGCAACAGGAATATACAGATATGCTCAATCAACTATTGACGACTAACAAATATACTTTTCATGTCATTACTGGGATTATCTTGATAAAAATTGTAGAAGGTTACGCCGACAGGCGAGGTCACAAAGTCTGCACACCCTGCTCGTTTCTCCCCTGACGACAAGTACTCTCGGCAGCGTGTTACTCTAAAGCGTCGCTTTGGACTGCTTCCCACACAGCAGGCAGAGATTAAGTGCTAGATCTGTACTGCAAGAGTGGATAGTTCTTATCTTATCTCTTTGTTTTTGTCGTGCGATCTTTATTGGTGCTAATGTCACTTGTATACACAACATATATGTTGGTGATGTGCCGAAGGATGTAGTTTATATATGATATATGTTACTTCAACAAGGTGCGGCTACACATTAAAGGGATTTAGAAATTGTATAGCTATTTCTACCTATCTAATGCAAAAATTAGAAAACACACTTGCTATGCATTTTCACTTCTTCTATACTTGGGATAGTATTTACTCATGCTCTAACTTTAGGGACAGCATGGTACATCTGGGCGTGTATCAAAAATTAGCGGTCAATGAAAGATTCTGAATATGTTTATTTGTTTATAGTACACGTGCTTGTCGACCCAGGTCTATCAGCGGTTGCAGTCGAAACAGGCAGAACGTGTTTCATAATCCGAATAGTCAAAGATTGAGCATGTCGAACAAAAGAACCCCGAACAACTGTAGCATTGGACCTGACATGAGCTGCACAAAGCCTGTGCGCAATGGTTACAAGTGCTTGTTTTTAGTGTAGAAAAGGTTGAATTGCATTGTCGACAGCAGGAATTAGACTTAGTGACAGGCACCTGTGTCGGCTTCCGTGCCTTTGTCTCTAGTGCTTGAAGTCGCTGCCCAAAAAGTAAAAGCATCTGCGTCCTGCCAGCAGCGGTCGTCTGTGCTCCGGTATTGGCAACCTTTACGCACCCAGGCGCAGCGTAGTGACTCGAACAAATGTCATCTTCCTCAATATACTTGCGCTTGGCCGGCATAGCTCTAGAACAGATATTTCACGACTGTTGTGTGTATTTAACGTATAAGAGAAAATGGGGGAGGATGTAGACTGACAAGAAACAAAGAATTCTGCATTGAAAACGCATATTTTAAGCGCAGACGCGAACGGCAGATCTGCGAATCAAATACTCGCGACGCGTATCACACGACACGAAGGCGCAGGGCAGATAATTTCAATTTGATCTCCAGCACTTTCCTTTCTTTCTCTAGTCGCAGATAGCTTATTTGTTTATATTGGCATATTTCAGCATCGAGGTGGTCTACTTGTAACAACTTGCACACCTTGCGCGCATATTACCAATGAGTGCTTTAGAAATCACCGGGGAAACGCCCAAGAAAAGGTCCGCTGGCTTTAACGTCGCCTCTCAAGTGCCTTCAACACAAGCAAAACAGAGCAAACGTGCAAGGCTGAATACAGCTAAACTGACTGCCGGAAATGTGCTCGACGATGCTGCAAACGAGAAGCTGCCTGAAGACTTTTCTGAGGAGCTTATGAAGCTTGAAAAGCTCGACGCGCACATAGATGATCCAACAAAGCTTTGGCCCCGCTGTGAGGCACCGACTTTAAATCCTCAAAGCACAAAATTGGTCTTTCAGCAGATGGAGATTGACGAGGAGTTTGTGCCTGAACGCAACTCTGTTGTTGCGCGTCTGTTTGGCGTTACTGAGGATGGACATTCGGTTGCGTGTTTTGTGCAAGGGTTCTTTCCTTATTTTTACTGCCCAGCGCCCAGTGGGTTTGATGAGAAGGACATTCCCCAGGTTGTTTCCGAGCTTAACCGCCTATCCCAGACTGTGTCAAGCGGCGGTGCTAGCAGCCGTGGAGACGGCAGCAATAGACTCGATGCAGTGGTTAGTATAGAGTTGTGTATGAGAGAGCCGTTGTTTGGGTACCACGGTAATGTCAAGGCTCCATTTCTCAAAATATTTGTGCGCAATCCACGACAGATACGCCAGGTAACGCAGGTGGTTAAACGCGGATTTAATGTTCCTCGCTCCGGATTGTATTCGGGGACACCTTATGAGAGCAATCTAGAGTTTACCATCCGCTTTATGGTGGATACGGACATTGTCGGCGCTAGTTGGGTCGAGTTGCCTGTTGGCAAGTACACGGTGCGCTCGACAAACAAAACATTTTGTCAGTACGAGGTTGACATTGACTATCGAGATCTTGTCGCTCACGAGCCCGTGGGCGAGTGGTCTAAGACTGCGCCGCTGCGAATTCTGAGTCTTGATATCGAGTGCTCTGGGCGACCTGGTATCTTTCCAGAGGCCAAAGTGGATCCCGTTATTCAGATTGCAAACGTGGTAACTATTCAGGGGCAAAAGCAGCCATTTATCAGGAATGTGTTCACACTTGACACGTGCGCACCTATTCCGGGTGTTGATGTTAAAAGCTTTCAGGAAGAGTCAGACATGCTGCTGCGGTGGTCGCAGTTTGTACAAACCTGTGATCCAGATATCATCATTGGGTACAACACCACCGACTTTGACCTTCCGTACTTGCTTGACCGCGCTGCAGCTCTTGGTGTACATGGATTCCCCTTCCTAGGGCGGATTCGCGACGTAACGACAAAGGTTGGGACGACGCGTTTTTCAAGTAAAGCTTACGGCACACGCGAGTCAAAGGATATCAATCTGGAGGGACGCGTCCAGTTTGACGTGTTGGCAGCTATGCGACGCGAGTACAAGCTACGCTCGTTTTCTCTTAATGCGGTCTCGGCAAAGTTCCTTGGCGAACAAAAGGAGGATGTTCCGTATTCAATTATTTCGGATTTGCAGCGAGAGAGCCCCGAGACGCGCCGTCGCTTAGCCGTGTACTGTCTAAAGGATGCATTTTTGCCGCAGCGCCTTGTGGACAAGCTTATGTTTTTGATCAACTCAATGGAGATGGCGCGCGTAACTGGTGTGCCCTTTAACTACCTGCTTACGCGCGGACAACAGATCAAGGTTGTGAGCCAGCTTTACCGTCATGCGTTGCGGCAGGACTTGGTGGTACCTGTTCTCGAGTCGCAGGGCGGTGATGGCCAATATGAAGGTGCGACAGTTATTGAGCCCAAGCGTGGCTACTATGACGTACCAATTGCAACACTTGATTTTGCGTCGCTGTACCCGTCAATCATGATGGCGCATAATCTGTGCTACACGACACTGCTAAACAAACAGACAATTGAGCGCCTGAATCTTGTTAAGGATGTCGACTTTACCGTTACGCCGACGAACGACTGTTTTGTCAAGTCGTCAAAGCGCATTGGCCTGCTGCCGCATATTTTAAAGGAGCTGTTGTCAGCACGAAAGCAAGCCAAGGCCGAAATGAAGAAGGAAAAGGATCCATTTAGGATTCAAGTGCTGAATGGTCGCCAGCTTGCGCTTAAGATTAGCGCCAACTCGGTTTACGGATTCACTGGCGCTCTAAATGGCCGACTTCCTTGTCTGCAGATATCAGCGTCTGTCACCGCCTTTGGCCGAAAGATGATTGAGCAAACGGTTCAGGAAGTAGAAAAGAGATACACCAAGGCCAATAATTACTGCGCCGATGCCACAGTCATCTATGGCGACACGGATTCAGTCATGGTTAACTTTGGCGTCAAGACGCTGGAAGATGCAATGCGATTGGGCCAAGAGGCTGCTGATTATGTGACTACAAAGTTTATTAACCCGATCAAGCTTGAGTTTGAAAAGGTGTACTTTCCATACCTGTTGATAAACAAGAAGCGCTATGCGGGGCTTTACTGGACGCGGACGGAGAAATATGATAAGCTGGATACCACAGGGCTTGAAACCGTTCGCCGTGATAACTGTCCGCTTGTGCCATTGGTTCTGGATACCTGTCTCAAGATGATGCTTATTAACCAGGACGTCCAAGGCGCAATGGAGTACACAAAGGGCGTAATTGCGGATCTGCTGCAGAACAAAATTGATCTATCCATGCTTGTCATCACCAAGCAGCTATCGAAGACAGATTATGCTGGCAAACAGGCTCACGTTGAGCTTGCAGAGCGTATGCGCAAGCGCGACGCTGGATCCGCGCCGCAGCTTGGCGATCGTGTCCCTTATGTGATTATCATGGGTACCAAGAACGCCAGGGCCTACGAAAAGGCCGAGGACCCTATCTACGTGCTGGATAATAACCTGCCTATTGACGTGAATTACTATGTCGAACACCAGCTGACCAATCCGCTGACACGTATTTTTGAGCCTATTCTAGGAAGCAAGGTTAGCACGCTGTTCAAAGGAAAGCACACCAGGACCATTCATGTCTCGGCCCCAACAACTGGGGCGCTAGCGCGGTTTATGGTGAAGAAGAATACGTGTCTTGGCTGCAAGACTCCGCTGAAAAAGGAGGACCAGGACAAGGCAGTGTGCAAGCATTGCAAGGACCGTCTGCCCGAGATCTATGTGCGAAACATGGACACCATGCGTGAGTTGGAGATGCGTTATTCTAGGCTTTGGGCCGAGTGCCAGCGCTGCCAAGGCTCGATAAACAACGAAGTCGTGTGCACAAACAGTGACTGTCCGATCTTTTACATGCGCAAAAAGGCACAAAAGGACACTGAGGAGCAGGCCAGGGTCATTGAGCGCTTCGATTATTCTTGGTAATTTTTATCAGACATGTGATCATATAGCGACTTGCCCATATAAAGGTAGCAAACAGTGGTGGCGTCAAAATCACGGGTTCGAATGCAACGCGCTGTTAGCTGCAGACCAGGAGCGTCGCCTCTGTCTTTTGCTTTGTACATCAAAAAAACATTTGCCTTTATGTGCTGGTGCTGGCTTCTGATTGAAACGTGTTGATATTACGAGCAATGGAGGCCGAGCCATATAAAGGTAAAACATCGCCGTGTTCAGCACTATAGAGAGCTTTGAACAGATACGAGTTCTTATAAAAGATTAGAAAAGATGTAGCATCTTAACCTCGCAACTTTTTTTTCCGTTTGGTGCTTCTGCTTGTAGATCCTATTATACGCGACTTTGCGTACACTAAAGATGACCCGCGATTTGAAGGCAAATATGTGGAAGTATATCCCGGGGACGATATCGATGCTGGCAACGAGTCTGACCCGTGGGCATCCTTCGAGTCGGGTGGTCCTGGTATGCAAATTGACGACCCGGTTGGTGGTGCCACGACCATTCTAGGCGAAGCCAAGGCATTGTACGATTTTGAAGCCAAGGACGCAACCGAGCTGCCATTCTCTGAAAACGACACACTTTACATCACATATAAGCAGTGCGACGGCTGGCTGGTTGGATATAAAGGCAACCAGGTTGGGCTGATTCCAGAGAACTACGTTCAGCTGTTGAGAAATGACCGCAAGTAATGATAATGCGTTTGCCGAGCACTGTTTCTAACACTCATCTCTAATCTCTAGCGTCTTATTTTCTATATGCCAGAAATTATTTCTATTAATGTCCAAGATAGTTGAGCAAATGACAAAGTTGTGTTGTGGCTTCTAATTGTTAGGGCTGCTTCTTGGCCGCGTGATCTTGTCAGAAATCTTTTTATTGCTAATGCAGACGCACCTTTATGGCCAGTGGCTGCTGCAAGCCTACGGAAGACGTGATTGCTGGTGTATGAGGCACCGGTATTGTGACAAAATGTGGAGCTCGAATGCCATTAGCTCCTGGTTTTTGGTGCGGCCTTGTCAGTTGCCATTTTTGCAAACCGACGACAATCATTGCGAGTATCAGCCATGCTCAATTGGGGGCTGCACTAATGAAATGCAGGTTGAACGGACGACAATGGTAGCGGTCCAAAGAGACGCCAAAACTAAAGTGGCTATGCGAGGCATGTAAAGTGCGCCGCGTTTCTTTCTCAATGCTGTAATAGCAGTCCCGCAAACTTTGTATTGAGCGCCAATGGGCTTGCAAGATATTTGTGAGGCAATCACCATTGGTTGCGATAAATAAACCGTGATGGCCATCCCAACCACCAATGCAACCACTTGTAACTTGCGAAGCACATCTTGTGTAACCCGCGCGTCGTAAACATCCAGATATAGAAACATCAACAAAAAAAATTCGCAACTTCATTTCTACACTATGCAGTCTGACACCTTGCTGTTTAGTCTCTGGACCGAGAGAACAAGAGATGCGCAATTATAAATACAGAAGTGCAGAGGACATTGCCCGCTGTTGTT
>JANBTM010000097.1:26526-37845 GCA_027578695.1 Coemansia sp. RSA 1365 | reverse complement strand
CAGTAGTTAATAGATCCTTCTTGCTTTCCGATACAATCTAAATTTCATATAGTTTTACTCATACATTAGTATTACTTATGATAGGGGATAATTGCAAAAAGAATTGTCGAACTTGTATAAAAGCAAAATGGCCAATGGTAGTTTTCTAATGGGTATTATTAAAAGAATAAAAATTATTTTATTCAATAGTTACTTGCTACTTTGAAGAATACACGGCTGCTTGCCGCAATAAATTACTATTAAATTTAATTGTGGTATATTTAATATCCAAATTTTTTTGCCAAGCCTGATAGTCAAGCACGATGTTATTACCTACGATATATATGTTACGAAGGGGCGGAGATGGGAGCAGATAACTAATACTCTGATCCTGCCCCTGAACATGTACGGACAGTCAGCCAAGCATTTAAGGTTGATAGTTTCATTAGTAGGCAACGGCTCTTGTTATAAAAGGAGCCGTTTGCAAAATAACTTTTATTAAATGTTTTCTTTAAGAATTAAGATAACTCTTTAAATATTTCACTACTCGGAAACATAACATATAGTTTACCAAAGTAAAATTTATAACACATATTGCTTAACATGGAATAATATACAAATGGTGAGCACCATATAATATTACACTAAAAGAAAAATTAAAACTATTTGTAAACATGTTGGCTACTGTCTATTTCTAATGATTTAACAAATACCTATTTATTAATGCTTAATTTGCATTCTTAACAGTTTCAGCAGCGCAAGCCAACACATCCAAAATAACTTGTGCAATTACCAATACAAACTTTACACACTCAGCAAATGGATCAATACACAGATTCTCTGGAATACTATGCATGTTATTTCCAATTCAAAACCTCTTCTCCTATGCACCATAGCATGCATTGTTTGGAAGATCTTTAAGTCTCTCATTTGCAAATAAGTTCTTATGCAAGTTCATTGCTAATATATACAAGTGCTCATAACCATATTGGTGTTTAAAATAGTCCAGCACATCATCCAAAAATGTATCTGTTGTATCTAAATGCCCTCTTTTTGCATATCCAATGGTTAGTGGATCATCTTCAGTCCACAATAGCATAGGATAGCCAAATTCAAATAAAGCAGTAGTGTCATTTTCCACACCATAAAATGACATAACACATATGAGATAGAGAAACAATTCCCAATTATCAAGGACAGTGCACTCAATTAGAAGGTTCTCCAAGTTTGCAATGCTCATAAAGGGAATATGCCTGTATGCTCTGGGCAAGTAGATAATCTTTAGGCGGATAACTCCTCAGCATAATCAAAGTCAATAAACAGTCCATGAATACTGCCATCACTGTGCCTAACTGCAAGAATGTTTTTCCCTAATATGTTGCAGTGCAAGATCTGACACTTTTCAAATATTTCTGAATGTCATTGCATTGCATCATATTGGACAGTGATAAGTTCTAGTATTGACTTGACTGAGCAAAGTGGCTGACCAATAGGTGCCAGAGTATGATGCCCATGTAAGCAGAATGGTATTATCTTTGGGTCGTCTGCATTTAGAATCCTAGTCACTTCTAAAGTGCAGTCTAGAACTGGCTCCCTGTATGTAGGCTAGTATACCCATCTGCCATTCTCTACTCTTAAATATATTTTGTCCAAATTCTCATCTCCGCCGAGACTGCTGGAATGTCCATAGTCACCCATGCTATCAGTATGGCCTAGAGATGATTTCTGTGGTGTAATGCTCAATGATGTGTGTGAAATCCTGCTGCTACGTAGAGTTACATAATAAGTGAATAGTATCACCAGAAGCACTCGCAGTATTAACTTTCTTGCTATTAAATAAAAATTTGCTGCCCTAGAGCTTTCTAGAAAGCTTACGCATATTAGGTGCTACTAGATTTGCAATAGATAAGGACTTGGCTTTTTGTATAAGACCAGACTCATATTTTATGCATGGTCTAATTAACCGCTGCTGTGTTGATGAAGTAGTTCTGAGTATAACCTCTGGGATGATCATAGTGGTGAATTAGAACAGAGTGATAAAAGAGGAATTTGTAGCAAGTATGTGGTCCAGTGTTGTGTAGGCAGTACGTATAGTCTGTAAAGGGTAAGGGTTGAACAAGAGATATAAGGAATAGTTAGTTTCAAGAAAATTGAAGCAGCAAAGCAAACGTTAGGGAATAATAATCACGAAGTGACAAGATAGATAAACAAGTTTAGCCAGAATCGCAAACAAAAGACTAAAGAATTGATAAAAGCCAATGCAGATAAACCATAGGATTAGGGGGTTGCTCACTGGCACACTTAATAGCATGTGCCTATAGGTAGTTTTACCCATCACAATTATAATTTTATTGACAAAAATCGACTGATAGATCATAAAATATTCTATACTTTAAGGGTTTAGAAGGATTTATAACATTTTGGCTGTGTCCCTTGCTAGGACAGTTGGTCACTATAACCTAAAAAGGTGTTATAATATTTGATGATTTTCAATAGAATTTTAAAGACAGAATAAGCCAATTGCCATTTAATTTTTATTAAGATAAAAAAGTGAAGATTTAACAAACAACTTTAACCAGCTTATTACATTTCCGCAAGCTGGCTATAAATAACCGAGTCCTTTACAGGCTGCGCAATTGGATTACCAGATCCAGGAGTTGCTTGACGATTGTCGGAGTTATTCGCATAAGAATTGCCAATAACAGAGGATGAGTTAAGATTAGCATTGTTATTGGTTTGTGAATTCTGCGGAGGAACAGTATTAATACCTAGAGTACTTCCAGCACCCCCGAATGCATTAATAGAGCCATTAGAGTAATCTTGGTTTACAGGAACAAACAAAACCTTAGTATTAGCAGCTTTAGCCATCATGACCATACTGTCGAGGGTTCTAATTTGCATGGCAGCAGGAGTATTTAAGATTTCAGCAGCTTCACGCATAAGAATAGCAGCATCAACTTCAGCCTGAGCTTGAATAACCTTAGATTTTCCAATGCGTTTTTGCGTAGCAGCAGAAGAAAGTGATTCTTGGAGTTCGTGAGATAATCCAATGTCCTTAATCAAAATAGATTCTACTGAAACCCCCCAATCCTTAGCAGGTTTATCAATGATATTTGTAATGGCAGAGGCGATAGTATTGCGATTTTCAATTAGATCTTGTAAATCACGTCCTCCCAATACTGCTCTTAGTGTAGTCTGTGTACGTTCAATTAATGCTTGCGTAACATTAGATACTCCATATGTAGCTAAATAAGGATCAACGACTATCCAATAAAGTACAGCTTCAATTCCGACAGATACATTATCTTTTGTAACAATAGTAAGATTGGTAATAGGTGCTATTTGAAGTTTGGCATCAACAAATATTGCCCTTTCAGTTAATGGATTAACATTTACCAGGCCCGGATCTGCTGTTTTATAATAGCGACCAAATCGACTTACAAGTGCTATATTCCCCTGTGGTACTTCTTTAAATGGATTAGGACAACAGAAACAACATGGTATTTGTCCAAGTCCTCCAAAAAAGCTTCCTAATCCATTCATAAACCGGTCATAACCATTCTCTGCCTGAATAGGATGTGTGACAGCAAATTTGCGCACTTCATATCTGGGCGCCGCTGGTGGCGCATATCCTGGAGTACCATCGAGTGAAGGCGTCGACTGGCTGTTGTTGGCCATTGTTTAGTGCAGATTAACAGGAATAGAAAATTAAGAAAACTTATTAACGTAAATACCCTTTTTTAGAGAAATGATCAGTGTAAGAGAAAAAATGTGAGAGCTGCTGCCTTCCCTTATAAATGCATCAATGTGGAACTGGAAAAATAAATAAGGGGGAATTTGGTTGATCGACGGCTACACTTTACATGCGACCTGTGACATCATTAGAACATTCCCCTGTTCCTGCCTTGATTTCCTCTCATGCCAAGAATCCCTTAATGGTTGTCACAAAATTGCTTATTAAGAAATATGGATTAAAATAAAAAAAAAAGACCATCCAAATCATGGGAACAGCTAAAACATAATAAGAAAATGCTTGGCACTACGAGTGCAAAAGAAAACAACAGAATTTTTACACTTCAAGAAGCACGCTCATTTGAGTTTGAATTTTCAACATCAGCAGGCTGCATATTTAGTGGATGCTGCTGCTCAGCCGATTGGCACTGCATGGTGCCAAGCTGTGCCAACTGAGTCTCTGCATATCCAAACAAATTCAAAGGAGGAGGAGGATGAGGAACAAAATTCTGCTGCTGCTGCTCGACATTTGCAAAAGCAGAAGCATCAATAGAATGCATTTGTTCGCCAAGATCATTAGATGGACGAGTACTTATTACAGCTGAACCGAATACGTTGTTGTCAGAATCCCCGTAATGATTGTTGTTGTAGGGTTGCATGCCGACATTGTCTGGAGCCTGCAGTTCCAGCGGCGAAGGTGGAAATACCATCGGCGTACCGAATACAGAAGGCGGACCAAGCTGATAATGAATGGGATTGCTTCCCACAAATGTGTTTGGTTGGGGTAAGGGAGGCAACAACTGCTGCTCATGGTTAATACCCAAATCATAGTACGTATTAGTAACTGTCCCGTCAAATAAAAGACTACCTGGTAATGATGAAGCAGGCAAAACATCCTGATGAGGTTCAAATGCAGAAGTATTCCCTCCTACTCCAGGAACGGCAGAGGTTGAAGCAATAGGATTGGCTAAATCCACATTAGGACTGGAAGTCTGAAGATGCGATTCATTACCAGCAGCAGCATCTATTTCTTCTTCTTCATCAGTATCGTAGATATGGTAACTTCCGTTTTCAACAAATTCAATCTTCAGCGGACGACGAAAGCGCTGAATTTGAAGAATAGGCATGGGAAGACGAAGGCCCTGTAACTCTTCCATATCCTCAGGGGTGGGTAATTGAGCCGAGGTTTCTGGATGAAAATAGGAAATAAGATGTTGCTGATGAGATCTAGGCATTCTCAATTCTGTCTGATTTAAAAACTCACTTTCATTATCCGGTACAGTTAACGAAATGGTACTCTTAAGTAAGCCATGAGACTTTGGGAAAAACACACCCTTATTGCTACTATGAGCACCAGGAGGAAAGGTACCAGTAGGAGATTTCAGTGAACTAACCCATTTAGTAATTTCTGCCAAGCCTTCCTGATTTGGTGGTACTTTACGATCCAATTCACGATAAACCAAGAAATTATTCATAATACGTGAAGGTGTCCATAGTCTTCCATCTGTCCAACGTTTCATCTTGGCTTCTTTTTCGTCAAATACAACTATTGTTCCTGCTTGTATCTGCTGTTTTTCACATTCGTTCAGTCTACGAACCACTCTCGGAAGAATATTCTGTCGACAAGCTTCGAATATAGTAAGCGCATCTCTCGTAGTAGCAATTTTGAGTCCAGTCACTGTAAAACATGAACCAGGCCCACCAATTATTACCTCTTCAGGAGACATATCGATAGACTGTACAACTGAACGTGTGTCAATCTTTTCTGAATCTCCTTCTGCATCGATATAATGCGCTTGAGTATGTTCAACATTGTTATCATTATTCATTGTTAGCTACCTTGCTGTTATCTCGTTTACCTTCGAAAATAAAGTGCTCTTAATTATAAAAAGGTATATGAAATACATAAATGTTTTTTTTTACTTAATAGCGTTTATTTCATGACGAAGAAAAAAAAAGGAGCTGCTTTGAGAAGCAAAACGGATCCTCCTTGGAAATAAAAAAAAGTAGCATATTGCTGTGCAAAAAAAAAAAAGTATATGCGTAAAAACTAAATAAGCTTTGGTGAATTTAGCATATATTCCAAAAAAGGCCCATTTTCCATACAAAAGGGTGTTTATCTCAGCTAACACAAAAAGCTCTGGTATTCTGTGTACATCAGTCAAAGTTTATCAGTTTATGTGGCCTGACATTTGTTTTAGAAAAATACGAATCTCAGAAGCAACAGTTGTGTTACCAAACATCTGTTTTAATTTAATATCAATAAATTTACCATATTTCATAAATTTTATGGATGTATGAGTGCGCAAAAACCCTTTTTTAGTAGAAAAAAAAGTACTGCAGCACTAACAAAAGCAATGATTTCTTAATAGCCTTTAAAAAAAGCACAACAAGAGTAGAAATAAAAGAAAAATGAGATTGATAAACACACAGTAAAAGAGAGAGAAAAATTCCCTCAAACATTTTTTTAAGGTTTACTGATCCCAAGTAACGCCAACATTTGCAAATAAATCTAAAGTAGCAACAGCCTTTAATGCCTTTTCAGCTTCCCAACGAGCCTTATACTTTACAGTATAAGTAAAAGGAGGACCAGAATGATCTTCTGCTTTGTCAATATGTTCAATCTCACCAAATTGCGCCATTTCAGATGATAACATCTCAGCAGCTTCCTGTCCAACATTACTCAGAACCAAAGCACGCGGTCTTTTATCCAATGACATAGCAGCACGATTAGTCCATCCACCTCTGCTTGCTCCACCACGTCCACGTCCACGTGTGGCCATACCCATTCGTGTAGCTTCTTCCTGTAAAGCACTAAGTTTATTCTGAAGTGCAGCCTTCTCATTCGCTACTGTACTCTGTTGGGAAGGTGTGGATTCTGAAACGTGTTCTGAAGAAACAACCTCGGCAGATTCGGGAATTGTGGATTTGGGCTGTCGAATCTCATCAATCTTTTTCTGGATCTGTTTGATAGAATCCATGATAATTTTACGCGTAGCAGGTGGCATATCCTGAGTCGATGTTAGTTTCCGCATAAGCTCCTTCTGCTGCTCCACATATTTTTCAATCAATTCTGCCTTTTTAATAGCCGCAGATTTGGGCTTCCACACTGGTGGCTGAATCTGCGATGAATTCTCCTGTGGAGCACCTTCTTCCGTAGTTACTTCAGATGCAGTGCTGAATGCTGGGAACATGCGTACAAATCGATTGTTAAACACAGCTTCGGGAGTATTAAGTGCCTGAACTTGTGCGTTGTTATCGTTGAAATCCACAGTAGCATTGTGTTTAACTGTGTCAATCCGAACATCTTTGATTCCGCCGAATCTTCCAAAAAAGTCACGCAGACTGGCTTCGTTTAAATGTTCGTTGGGAATGTTTACAATAAACACTGCTGTAGTTGAGTAATTTTGATTGTCGCGGCCTCCTCCAGGCTTATGCTGCTGCGGTTGTTGGAGTCCCTGTGTCATTTGCGGCCGCATAGCACCAAACATTGCTGGATTCTGAACTCCAGGTCCCATAATACCAGGCCGCATCATAAACTGTCCGTTTGGTCTAACAAATGCATTGCCCATCATGTTCATTGGAACCTGAATTCCCATCATCTGTGCCTGCTCAATGTTTACGTGTGCGTAACCACAATTATCTCCGCGCTGGCATGTGCCTTTCCGTAAAAACTCAAAACACGGCTTGGGTCTACGCTGCTGCTGCGGCTGCTGCTGCTGTTGTTGTTGTTGTTGTTGTGGATATGTACTCTCACGTTCCGGTTCAAGTGGTCCGTCCATCAACGACATTCCAGACATCTGCTGCTGCGGAAACCTCTGCTCACGCGTAGAACGTCTCTCTCTACTAGACGATCGATTATCCTGCAACCGGCGATCAAAGCGATTACGATCCATTGTAGGACTACGACTGCGTCTTCTTCCACCGCCATTACGATCACCAGAGCTATTATCCCGTGTAGAATGACTACTACCATTATGTACTCGATTTCCAGATCCTCTTATGCTCAAAGAAGTACCCGAATGACTAGATGAGGTAGCAGGTGTTGGTGTTACTACAGATGTAGTAGCTGTAGGTACTGGTGTCCTTTCTTTGCGTGGAAGATACTGCTTATTGGCAAGTGCATCAAACAATGTATCAACAAACACATTGGTTTTGTTACCAAAGAATTCTGTAAGATCAGTTTTGCAGTGTGCCTTTAACTCGTTCACACCCATATCGTTTTGTAAAGTAACCAAAATGTAATCTGCCATGATAGCTGGATCCGCATCGCACCTACCAAATAAAAAATATCAATAGAAAATAGTACCAGAAGAAATAGATTAGAACTTTAGGCATTATGTCATGTTTGACAAATCTCTGAATCCTTTTGAGAAGTGTAAAAGGAAGTAACGTACTCTTTTTCAATTTTGTTAAAGAGGAATTTTTTAACCAATTTCTCGTCCTTCTCGTCAAACAACGCCATAGTTATTTAATCAGTTATACTGCTTCAAAGAAAAACAGTTTCTCGTCCTCTGCTGTTGTCGGTAGCCTTTTACAAAAGTAAGAATAAAAATCCTCAACAAAAGTATAGGAATTAGGAAAAAGACAAAGTAAGATTCGAAACTTGGAAATACCACGAGAACCAAAAAGGAGAGTTAAACGCGCGTTTACACTTTCTTTTCCGCGATATGTGAAAATTCATGCTTGTTTCCCTCACGCAAAAAAAAAAAAAAAGTGTACGAGTCGCACGTGAGTGTATTATCGGCTCGGTTCGATAATCTAAACAGCCACAACAGTTGAAAAGTAAAAAGCTAAACACTTTCTTTTTTTCTGCATTCTTCTCAATTAGCACTATTAACAACACTCAGGTTTATAAAATGAGCGGGTACTTTCTAAGCACAATAATTGATATGGCAACATCAATATATGATGCAAGCACATCTTTTTGTTGCGGTAGTAGTATTCTCTCACATAAACCAGTTACAATAGGTACAAAGCAATATAAAATACTACGAAAACTGGGTGAAGGAGGATTCAGTCATGTTCTATTAGTAGAAGAGGTGGAGAGTGGATTAGAATACGCCATGAAGAAAATAATATGTCATCAAGGCACAGATGCACAAGCTATGGCACAACGAGAAATAGAAGCATACAGACGATTTAAACATCCAAATATTATACCACTAATAGACTATACTATAGATAATACTTCATTATCGGATGCGTCTATTGCGTATATGTTGTTTCCAGTATATCGACGTGGAAATTTGTTTGATTTAACCATGCATAATGAAGAAACAGGACAAAAGTTAGAGGAGGATTTTATTATTAATGTATTTAAAGGCATATGCAATGCTGTGGCATATTTACACAACTATGGAAATTTAGACAAACCAACTGATGATGGGAATAATGAAATAAGTTCATTAAGGGAAGTTGATTTAAGAGAGAGTGAAGACCAACAATTCCTACAGAATGTTTCACCGAAAGATACTGCGTTGACTAAGACGTCTTATGGATATGAACAAATTCCACAAAAATCCACCGAGAATAATATACAACTGGATAGCCCACTAGATTCAACAAACTATACACATAGGGATATAAAATTAGCAAATGTAATGTTATTAGATGATGGTAAAACACCAATATTAATGGATTTTGGTAGTATAAGGTGTGGGGTGATTATAGCAAATACTCGTTCTGATGCATTGCATATTCAAGACGATGCTTCTGAAAATTCTACAATGTCTTATAGAGCTCCTGAATTATTCGATATACAAACTGGTGCTACTTTTGATCAACGAACTGATATTTGGTCTCTTGGTTGTTTATTATTTGCCTTGGCTTATAATTATACTCCTTTTGAAGATCCACAAATCGGTCCAGGTGCTTCTATTGCTTTGGCTGCTATCAATGGGAATTACTCTTATCCAGTTCCTAATCCGTATTCTGATCGCATCAGACAGCTGGTTGATTTTATGCTTGAGCCTGATCCAAAGCGTCGTCCGTTTATCGACCAAGTTATTGCACTCACCAACTCGCTATATCCATGACACCCTAGTAACATTTGTTTTCCATTTCTCTCTAACAAATCAGTTCTGTTTCTAGAAAATATTGTTTTCTTAACAAAATCAAGAGAAAAACACTATAGTAAAAGAATCCATAGTCAGTAAAAATGCTCAGCAACAGCAACAGTCTGAAGAGAGCAAAAAAAAATCAGCTAATCAGAGTCTGACTCCTCTTCAGCGTTCTCGAGCCACTCAATAAAAGGCTGGGCAGCCTTGTGGATTTTCTTGGCAGACTCCTTGGAAACGTACTTCTTCGAGGGTTTCTTGCTCCACTCCAAAAACACGTCCTCTTCGACAATGTCCTTCTCAAACAGCGCCATCAGCGCAGCAGGAAGCTTTGACAGCAGCTGGTCAATGTTGGCCTCCACCACTCGCTCAAAACCGCCAATGACCGCACGCTGATGCTTATCAGTCTTGCCAAATCTGATCAGCAGCTTGTGGTGCTTGGCAATGTCCTTAACAAACGTCGTGGAGCCCTCAAACAGACACTGAATGATAACAACCAACGTGCGATGGTTCTTTCCCAGGCCCAGCTCCACGGCCTTGGCGTAGATTGCACTGTCGTCATACTCGCCGCTGTTGATGTAATCACCAAGCTGATCAAAAGGGTCAACGTCGTCTTCATCGTCTTCATCATCTGGCGACTGCACAAGGCCTCCGGAGGGCACCGAGATTTCAGCAGCAGCATCCTCGTCGTAGCCCCAGTCGTCATCATCCTCGTCAGCGCTGATATCGAGCTGCGCGGTGCCGTGTGCCAGCACGTCAATCTCGTCGCCATTGGCCGAAGCGCTGGCGCTGCTGTTGTCCTGGCGCGCGCCCGACGACGCGTGCTTACCGCCCTTTTTCTCCTTGGGTGGCGGATTCTTGATGATGTAGGTGGCCAGACGATGGCGCATATCCACATCGCTGATGTGCCCACAGGCCATGCACTTGCGGATAATAGACTGGTCCTTGGTGATAAGCAAATCAGTCTCGGGGCTCTTGCAGCTGCCACACAGCACAAAGCGCTCGATAAATCCGTCTAGCAGCGACTGCAGCTTATCCGCATCATGCGCGCCATTAACGATAAATCTGTCGTTCTTGTCTTCAATCTTAGTCTGCGCACCAAGCTCATTGCCAAAGTACTTGGTAGGATAGGCTGGCGGTCTGCTCAACGCCCTGGAAACTTCAACAATATTCGGAAGCACCGTCTTGATGCCGTTACCCTTCCCCTCGACCTTGCTCTGTAGCCTAGGCATCTTGTAGCGGTAGAAAGGGTCCTTGACATCACGACGAATGTTAATATTAGTTGCCATTTTCTCAAAATTGAAGTTATTTCACCTGAAATATTGCTCGTTTAATTTTCTAAGATGTTCGAGCGCTCGAAATCGCGACGTTGTGGAAAACCCAGGCATGTACACTTGAGTATTAGTAAGTATAGGTTCCAAGCTAAGGATGTCCAATTTGGAAAAAGCAAAAGGCACCAAATATATAAAAAAAAACACTAAAAGTGCACCAAACTTTAAGATTCACTTGTAGCTAAAGTTGTAGTAGTAGAAAATAAAAAGAAGTTGAA
>JANBTM010000097.1:0-15209 GCA_027578695.1 Coemansia sp. RSA 1365 | reverse complement strand
CAAACTAATTGTCCCGTAAAATATATTTTGGTAAACGCCTGTACCATAGGCCTTTTAATGATTTCTGCTGTTGCGAATTATCAGCAGTGTTATAATCTGAAGATACGCGATTCATTTCAAGACAATCCAGCATGAAACCGACTTCTTCCGGCCAACGATCGGTGTCAGCACCTACAATATTACGTACAGCTACGCACAGATCTTTTTGTGTAGCAATCAAATGCCAGTTTCCAACGTCCCAACGACACAGATAAGTAACATCGAAACTTTTTGTGTATTTTTCCACTAGCAACGGCCGCATAGTCTCTACAAATTGAAGTCGAGCAGTGGCCAGATCTGGTAGATATGCCGGTAATCTGGTACGACCATAGAGTGCAGAAGCGAGTACAAAATTAAATACACTTTTACTTCCAACAATATCCTCACGTGTAGGAAGTGCCAGCCGTATCATTTTGCGCAATGCCTCACTATGTTTCAAACTGTGAGTAAAATACGAATATAAGAACCATTCCAATTGCAATTCGAGTTTATCAATCAGTTGATTATGCGCTGTTAGTTGAAAGCGTTCATGTACACTAGGTTCTCTGGCTGCACTAGATATTAATCCACGACATTTGACAATTACAATACGACTGCGGTGTACAGCATCCCGCACACGTCTTAATTCATTACGATGAACTGCTGGAAACTCTGCTCGTGCTACATGCATATGATTAATGCTCTGTGTTACAACACTATTTAGTCGCAATAGCTCAGATAATCGGTTGCGTAACGCTGTGCGGGCTTTGTATGGCATTAACAATGTCGAAACAGCTAAGGAGAAAAATACAGCAACTGCATTTACCACTGCATGTTTCCAACCCAATGATGTGCCATCCGACTTTCTGGTTTCAAAATACGCCGGAAAAAGCACTGAAGAAAATGACATTACCATCACAGGAGCCATCGGCCCCCACTTTGGCTGATAAAAGTCCAAGTAGAACGTAACCACAAAGTACAAAATGCAGCATACGCATGGTAAAAATGGATCTCGACCATTATTACTGGCTAACCATGTTACAATACCCCAGGCTCCAGCCACCGAAGTTAACAGCACGCGTCGAAAACCTGCTTTAAACGTTGACCCGATTGTCACTCCAAAAACAGAGTCAATGCATTTGAGTCCCCAAGTTCCGTTGTTTGTTTCAAAGAAGTTGGCGGAAACTTTAATATATGCCCACAACGCCCAAGTCATCATTGTCGCTGTAAATTTGAACGCATACCGCGTCTTGGGTCTTCGCAACCATTTGAGCAATTTGCGGGCCACACGTGCATAAGAATTGTCAATCATTTTGTATAATTCTTCAGCTTCAGCCGGATGACGCCGTCGAGGTTGCCGCTGTATTCCTGCTGGTGGTGTCACAGAGCGGCAATTGGGAGGATTTAATGGTAATGGAGTAAGAGCACCATCTTCTGCATCTGCTGTGGCTTCCTGTGTTTTTTCAATTTCTGTATCGTCATCGGACATATCAGAAATGTCCGATTTTTCATCTTCGTCCAATTCATCAACACCAACGCGGCCAGTTCCATATGCATTTTCGAGACTCCAATTATCAGAAATATGATCTGGCTCAAGATCAATATCAGCACTAAAACGGCCACGATATAGCCACGACCAATTCAGACGTGGAAGCCAAAGTTGAGCATATGCTGGTCGCTTAACATAAATTCGATGTAAAGTGCGGAGTATTTTGACCAAACAAATTGAGTTTTCGCGCAGTGCACCTATGAATGAAAGCAAAACGACATTACGATTGTGTGATGCCATATCTTCTTGTGAATCGTATGGTGCTATTTGAGTGATACAATCCGTAGAAGTGTTTTCGAACAGTTTAACATGTTGCTCGACTATGTTTGCAATCTGTTCTAAACTCATATTGGAGAGCTTATCGTATAATTGTTGTCTATCTTCTTCAGTGTCAGGTAATAAATTATTGTAGCTATCCAAGTTTGAAGTCTCATTGGCTTCGGTATTAATACTATCAACATGATTCATATGACCTCGGGACCGACGCATATAGATATTCTGAACAGACCTTGCAGCCAATTGAAACAAAGTTCTTGATGGACTATCATGTTCCAATTCCAGCGTATGTTGTAAAAGAATCTCAAGGATTGTTCGATGCAAAGCAATTTGAGCTTTAATAGGAGCTATAACATTAGCAACACCTTTTTCGCGTATTTCCTTTCTTCTATGTTTTTCCGCAACTTCTACCAAAGGTTTAGTATCCAATGGTACACCCTTGCGCCGCTTCATATTTTTAAAACCAACAATCGACTGTTGGTCACTTGCAAAAGATTCTAACGAGTCCATGCTGCGATTTGATGTAGACATAGTGCCAAACTTTGTTTGTGCTTGAGGATCCTCCAATTGATAATAGAAATTATCATCAATTTCAAATGGCAAACACATAGTGCTGAATGATGCTGCCAATGTATTAGCATCGAGAAATATACGATGGTAATCGAGTTGCGAAAATCTTTCAATACTGACTTCGTAACGTGAACCGCCAACTATTTGTCCAAAGGTCTCAGCCAAATATCTCGCTTGTTTACGAAGATTAGCTGCCCCCAATGCACCTCTACAACTTTCTCTACCGAGCTTTTCCACGGAAAGTTCGAAATAGCGAGAACATTCTACCATATTCTTTAATAATTTACGAAAGGCCCCCGTTAGATCATGACTAGCTGTACTAGGAAATATAAATATATTGACTACTGTAGTTATCAATGCGCCAATTAATTGCGCATATATAAATCCTGGAATTGGACGTATATCATAATTTCGTGTGGGTGAATATCTGGTTAATGAAAAATACACCGACGTTGTATTAATCTTTAGTGCTTGTGTTAAACGCGGTGTGTATGCGTGGATTGATGCCACAAAAAAGCAAAATATTGCCAGTGCAAAAGCATTTACAAGTCGTGCTGCTAGTATAAAGTCAATAGTGCTGATGCGTCCAAGTCCATATACTATTGCTTCAACTACCAGAATATATACAGATACAACGATTCCCATCAATATCTGTTGCAACTGAATTTCTAAGTTTGCACCCACTGTTTTTCCACTGTGTGCCATTGCGGTGGTTATAATAACCTGAAAATAAAGTGAACCAATTTGTTTTCGAAAGGGTTTAATAAATGTCAGTATACTCGCTATTGAACAGCTTAACACTGCCTTAAAATAATTTTGCGTCCTTCGTCGTCTAACCCATGCTCGAACATTTTGGCATGTGTTCTTGGCGGAGAACCTTTTCAGTTTACTCAGCATGAACCAAAGATTGGTCCCGATCGATATCTAAATCTAACACAGCCCCAAATAGAATATAAAATAAAGCAAAAAAGAATTATGACATTTGGCGGATATCCTTAAAGCTAAAAAGAAATATTTTCTGAAAATAGCTGATGCTTAGAACTATACAAGGTCTCAAGCCAATGCACATTTTTTTTCAAATTACATTGAACAAAAATGATGTAGGCGTAGTTCGTTTTTTACATTTTTCAACTAATATTATAAAAGGTTTATCAAACATATGCCAATCTAGATTGGTTGATATGCTAATGATTGCAGATCTGTTTTAGATATTACTTTTGTTTTACCATTTGTTCTAGAACGCTTTATTAAAAAGTTGGTTAAAGTTAAGCTAGACAGGTGGGTAGAGAGGGATTTCTGGAAATCTTTATTCAATATGAAAGAATGATTGATTTTAAACTGAATCTATTAATGTTTTTTTACAATACAAGAAAGGTTACAAGTTAATTATCCCGCATAACATATTTAGGCAAACGCCTGTACCAATGACCTTTTAATGATTTCTGCTGTTGCGGAGCACTAGAAGTAATGTTATCAGAAGATACGCGATCCATTTCAAGACAATCCAGCATAAAACCAACTTCCTCTGGCCAACGATCAGTGTCAGCACCTACAATAGTACGTACAGCTACGCACAGATCCTTTTGTGTAGCAATAAGATGCCAGATGCCAACATTCCAACGACACAGATAAGTAACATCGAAACTTTTTGTGTATTTCTCCACTAGTAACGGCCGCATAGTCTCTAAAAATTGAAGTCGAGCAGTGGCCAAATCTGGTAGATATGCCGGTAATCTGGTACGACCATGAAGTGCGGAAGCGAGGATAAAATTAAACACACTTTTGCATCCAACAATATCTTCACGTGTAGGAAGTGCCAGCCGTATCATTTTGCGCAATACTTCGCTTTGACGTTGGCTGTGTGTAAAGTACGAATATAACAGCCATTCCAATTGTAACTCCAGTTTATCAATCAGTAGGTTATGTGCTGTTAGTTGAAAGCGCTCATGTACACTAGGCTCTCTGGCTGCACTAGATACTAGTCCTCGACATCTTACAATTACAATGCGACTGCGGTACACAGCATCCCGCACACGTCTTAATTCATTACGATGAACTGCTGGAAACTCTGCGCGTGCTACATGCATATGATTAATGCTCTGTGTTACAACGCTATTTAATCGCAATAGCTCAGCTAATCGGTTGCGTAATGCCGTGCGGGCTTTGTATGGCATAAATAGCGCTGATACAGCAAACGTAAAGAATACAGCAACACCATTCACCACTGCATGTTTCCATCCATACGATGTACCATCTGTTGTGTTGGCTTTAAAGTATGCCGGAAAAAGCACCGACGAAAATGATATTACCATCACCGGAGCCATAGACCCCCACCCCGGCACATAAAAGTCCAAGGAGAACGACACAACAAAGTACAAAATGCAGCATACGCATGGTAAAAATGGATCTCGGCCTCTGTTGCTGGCTAGCCATGCCACAATACCCCAAGCTCCAGACAACGATGTTCCTAGCACGCGTCGGAATCCCGCTTGAAAAGTTGACCCTATTGTCACTCCGAATACAGCACCGATGCATGAAATTCCCCATGACACGTTGTTCGTCTCAAAAAACTTGGCGGAAACCCCGAGAAACGCCCAAAGTGCCCAGGTCATTATTGTCACTGTGAATTTGAACGCATACCGCGTCTTCGGCCGTCGCGACCAATTGAGAAATATACGTGCCACGCGTGCATAAGGATTGTCAATCATTTTGTATAATTCTTCTCCTTCAGCCGGATGACGCCGTCGAGGTTGCCGCTGTACTCCCGACGGCGGTGTCACAGAGTGGCGAATGGGAAGATTTATCGGTAATGGAGTTAGCACACCACTTCCTCCCTCCACTACAGCTTGTTGTACCTCCTCAACTTCTGTATCATCATCAGACATGTCGGAAATGTCCGATTTTTCATCCTCATCCAATTCATCAACACCAACGCGACCAGTTCCATATGCGTTTTCGAGACTCCAATTATTAGCAACAGAATCCGGTTCAATATCATTATCAGTACTAAAACGACCACGATATAACCAAGACCAACTCAAACGTGGAAGCCAGAGTTGAGCATACGCTGGTCGTTTAACATGAATTCGGTGTAAGGTGCGAAGTGTTTTGGCCAAACAAATTGAGTTTTCGCGCAAAGCGCCAATAAATGAAAGCAATACGACATTACGATTGTGTGATGCCATATCTTCGTATGAATCATATGGTGCAATTTGAAATATGCAGTGTGTAGAGGTGGTTTCAAATAACTCTATATGTTGTTCAACAATGATTGCAATATGTTCTAAACTCATACGCGATAGTTTGTCATATAATTGTTGTCTATCTTCTTCAGTGACAGGTAATAAATTATCGTCGCTATCCAAATTTGGAGTCTCATTGGCTTCGGTATTAATACTATCAACATGATTCATATGACCTCGGGACCGACGCATATAGATATTCTGAACAGACCTTGCAGCCAATTGAAACAAAGTTCTTGATGGACTAGTATGTTCCAAACCCAGCGTACGTTGTAAAAGAATCTCAAGTATTGTTCGATGTAAAGCAATTTGAGCTTTAATAGGAGCTATAACATTAGCAACACCTTCTTCACGAGTTTCCTTTCTCCTGTGTTTTTCTGCAGCTTCCGCCAATGATCTAGTATCCAACGGTACACCTTTGCGTCTTTTCATATTTTCAAAACCAAGAACCGACTGTTGGTCACTTGCAGCGGATTCTAATGAGACCATACTGCGATTTGCTGTAGTAGTCATAGTGCCAAATTTTATTTGTGCTTGAGGATCCTCCAACTGATAATAAAAATTATCGTCGATTTCAAACGGTAAACACATAGTGCTGAATGATGCGGCCAATGTATTAGCATCAAGAAATATACGATGGTAATCAAGTTGTGAAAATCGCTCAATACTGGTTTCATAACGTGAACCACCAACTATTTGTCCAAATATCTCAGATAATTGTCTGATTCGTTTACGAAAATCTGCTGCTTCTTTTGATCCCCTGCGGCCTTCTAAGCCAAGTTTTTCAACAGACATTTCAAAATAATGAGAACATTCCACCATATTTTCTAATAACCTACGAAAGGCTCCCATTAGATCATGACTAGCTGTACTAGGAAATATAAATATATTAACTACTGTAGATATTAATGCACCAATTAATTGCGCATAAATATATCCTGGAATCGGTCTAACATCATAATACCTTGTAGGCGCATACCTAGTTAATGCAACATATACTGACGATGTATTTATATTTAGTGCTTGTGATAAACGTGGAGTATATGTATGAATTGATGCCACAATAAAGCAAAATATTGCCATAGCAAATGCACTCACAAGTCGTGTAGCTAGTATAAAATTAATCGTAGTACTGTGTCCAATACCATATATAATTCCTTCTATTACCAAAATATATATCGATACTATTATTCCAATCATTATCTGTTGGAACTGTATTTCCAAGTTCGCTCCCACTGTTGTTCCGCCATGTGCCATTGCCGTGGTTATAATAACTTGAAAATATAGTGAACCAATTCTTTTCCGAAATGGACCAATAAACATCAGTATGCTTGCTATAGTACAGCTTAAAACTGCTTTAAGATAATTCTGCGTTTGTCGCCGTTTAACCCATGTTTCCACTATATGATATGTGCTTTTCGCAGAAACCCCTTTTAGTTTACTCAGCATGATTCAAAAGAAAAACAATGCCGAATGATGTTTAATAGAAAACATCTATATACTACAGATCTGATTAAAATATAAAATAAACCAAAAAAATTATTACAACCAGTGAATATTCTTAAAGCAAAAACAATGATATATGCTGAAAATAAATGAGACAAAGAACTATGCAGATGTGGGGAATGTTAAGCCAAAGCATGCACATCTCTTTTTAAATATAGTAACTGTCCACATGTTGCTTTTATCCCATGTGGACTATTGAGATTTTATTAATGGAGTCAGTATAAATAATAGTTATATATTTAAATTGATGCTAAAATAAAAGGCAAGACTATCCAGCTTTCCCGTTAAGACCGTCATTATATAGGCCCACTAGCCAGCAAGCTAAGTCTTAGGGTGACTGTTGATAAACAATCGCCCGTCAGGGCTCTTAACCAGCTGGCAATTAAGTTTCTGCGTATGTGTTGCATGACTGGGACAACCATGCTCGTCTTCAATATAGACTGGAACATCCAGTCCCACTAAAGCCACTTGATTATTCAACTCGGCTCGAGCTGCCAGCCTTCGCTGACTGAAGCAGATAGCTCAGCTCTCCCGAGTTCTCGCACATGGATCTAAAGTGACCATTAGGTATCTGCAACAAGTTCCAGGGAGTGTCAAACTCAACAACCTTTCCTTTATCGAGTACTAGCAGCCGGTCGTAGTCTATGACAGTGCGCAGGCGATGAGCAATACAAAACAGCGTCGAGTCGGCAAACTCGGGTCCTCGAATGGTGCGCTGGATGCTCTCGTCGGTCTCAAAGTCAACAGCAGCTGTGGCCTCATCCATAATAATTAGTCGCGAACGACGGACAAGGGCGCGGGCCAGCGCAACCAGCTGACGCTGACCCAGCGACAGATTCTGGCCGTTCTCCTTAATCTCGGCTTCAAGTGAGGTAAAGGCAGCTGACATTTGCGACCTCCCAATACCGGTGGCAGTATCTTCCAGCGCCGAAGCAGTGCCCAGGCTCTCTGCCTCGTCGTCGCTGCCAGCGCGCATGGCAACCTCGCCATAAACAGTGGCGGTGGGAGATTGTTCTGTCGAGCGGTCATCCTGGATCAAATATGACCTGCGCAGAGCATCCAGCAGCAGCTCGTCGGGATACTCCTCAAAGGGGTCAAGATTGAAGCGGATGGTGCCGTTGAAAAGCACAGGATCCTGCGGAATAATAGTGATATTCCTGCGCAGCTCCTCCAGACCAATGGCAGCAATATCCACGTCATCAACCAGGATTTTGCCGGAAGAAGCCTCAATAAAACGCAGAAAGGCCAGCGACAACGTGCTCTTTCCTGCACCAGTACGCCCCACAACACCGATCTTCTCGCCGTGAGCGACAGTAAATGAGAGACCGCGCAGCACAGGTGTATTAGGCACGTATTTAACCACAAGATCACAGACAGAAACAGTGCCGCTACGTGGCCAAGCATTTGGCGGGCGCGTATCAGCAGGAGAAAAGGCAGCAGCTTCCTGATCCAAAACCAGATACTGGTTGATCCGTTCTACAGAATTCATGCTGATCTCACACTCGCTGTAGTTACGGATAAACCACAACATGCAGTCGGAAAATGACACAGCGTACATCAGCACAAAGCCGGCAAGCCCAGGATCAATGCGGTCCAGGCTCAGGACAATCAAAACGGTGGCAGAAAACGACACAATACACCCAGAAAACTCGATGCGCGTGCACAACCAGCGGTTGGCAGCCCACATCATGTAGAACGGCCGGTTGTGGGCGTCGACGCGATTCATTGCCTCCATAGTGTACTGGTTTTGCGCCCCAAACGCGCGAATAGTCTCGACTCCGGTGACCAGCTCGCTGAAGAGTGACAGCAGTGGAGACATGGAAATGGAGTCCAGACGTTTAAGCTCACGCGTGGCATTGAGATAGTAAATAGCCAGCATAGTATAAGCCACAGCCATACCCACCGCAATCACCGCAAATGGCGGCGTGACGCTGGTGATGATAACAAAGACGCTGATAACCTGTATGAGCTGCGAACCAAGTATTGTGATAAGGCTGAGAATCGAATCGTCTATCGTGCGCATGTCGCGTGCAAAGCGGCTGATGACGCGGCCAATGGGAGTCTTATCGAAGAAGCGTGGAGTGGCGTTCATGACACGCGCAAACAGCTGCTCGTGGTAGCGACGCGCGGCGCGCATGCCGCCAGTTGTCTCGTTAAACGACTGGATTATGCCCATGGCCGTGCTACCAACGCCAAACAAAACATATCCTACCAGCCAGAATACCACGCTGCGCGTAGGCTGCTCCGCGTCGACCATCCACATCCGCACCCAATAGTCCTGCAGAATCCTAGTGCTGCGAGACGCTAGTAGTAACACTAGCGCCAGCGTCCAGAATACCCATCCGCCGCACATACGCATGTATCCGAGCCACACCGTTGGCGGCACGTAACCCTGCTCACGCTCCTCATCCTCCACCAACAGCCCATCCTCCGCATCCTCCGTCAGTCCCAGCGCTGCTCGCCGCTCAGCATTATAAGCATCCTCGGGTTTCAAGTCGTTGACGCCAGCCATGGCCGAGCTGATCTTGAACTGATGCGATGCTGCTTCAGAAGTTCCTGTGTCGGAGACTTCTGCGCAAGAAGCATCAGCCTCAGAAGAACTCTCATATGAAACCTCCACATCGCCATCAAGCTTCAATAAAGAGTGTCCCGCATCCTGTAGCTGCTGCGGCGAGCCGCTCATAGCCACGCGGCCGTCTTTTATAACAGCAATGTATCGGCAGTGTGGTAGACAAGCGGCGACATGGTGGGTGACCAACACGCGCGTGCGGCCCTGCATCAGCGGCGTCTGGCCCACCAGACACTCTATCAAAATGTGCCTAGCCGTGTGCGCATCAACAGCAGACAGGCAGTCGTCGATCAGCAGTATGCGACGGTCAGAGTACACAGCACGCGCTAGCGCCATGCGCTGCTTCTGACCTCCTGACAGCGTTATTCCGCGCTCGCCGATCTCCGTGCGGTCTCCTGCCGCCAAAATGCGCAGATCAGGCTTCAGCGCACACACCCGCAGTACCTCCTCGTACCGTTCCTCGTCGTAGGGTGTCCCAAACGTGATGTTGTCGCGGATAGTTGCATTCCGCAGCCAAGCTTCCTGTGCTACATACGCAACATTCTCCATTACTGCTCCCTGACTGGCCAATTCCACCACCGGTCGGTACTTTTCGCCTGCCGCCACGCCTGCTGCGCAGGGATCCATGGTTGGCAATATGATGCGTCCGTCCGTAAGTGTCATCTCGCCAATTAGTGCGCTTAGCAGCGAGGATTTGCCTGCTCCTGTTGGCCCTACAATAATCGAAAGCTCGCCCGCCGGGAACCGCAGAGTGATGTCGCGCAGCTCAAACGTTGGTGTGGGTTCTGGAGTCACTGTAGCCTCTGGTGCTTCCAATACCTGCGCATCTCGGGGTGTGTCAGCTCCGGTATTGACTCCTGCGCCAGTTATTACATCTGGTACAGGTGTAATGGCATTGTAAGATGTATTGCTTCCAGAAAGTAACGGCGTTTGTTCCTCCGCATCCATACTGGCGTGTGATGAGGCCCGCGACGGCACAGTGGTCTGTGGCAGAGGGCCGGTGGAGGCGCGCGACATTCCATCGTCTAGCTTCTTGGGAACGTTCGGCAGAATCACCGGCTGCGGATCAGCAGCCCACACAAAGCTAGCAGCTACAAAGCCAACCTCACCCGGAACCATGGGCTCGTTTGTGTCAATGCGCTGCTCCAGTGGCTGTAGCTGTGACTGCACCATAAAGTTCTCAACACGCGTCAGCGACACGTAGCAGCTGGAAAACCAGCGGAAGATCCCAGGGATGTTGTTCAGCGTCCTGCTGACCATCGAAAACACCGTAACAGTCGGAAACACCACGTCGGCAGTAAGAGCGTGGCCAAAGACCAACGCGTGGATTGCCAATATTACAACTAGAATCACCGAAGTCGTCAGCGACCGCACAAACCGCACTGGCATCTGCAGCAGTGCCAACTTCCACCACATACGAATTTCCTCTTCACGTTTCGCGCGCACGCGCTCAATAAAGCGCGACTGCCAGCCAAAAAGCTTTACCGCGCGAATGCCCTGGAACACCTCAGTCACCATTGTCACGCGCTCGTCATCCAGCGCAAACAGCCGCCGCTGGAACCGCACCAGAAACCGCATCATCAGCCGCGTAAGCGGGTAGTACGCTGCTGTCAGTAGTAACCCAATCAGTGCTGACATTCCCAACAGGTTGTACAGGTACCAGGTGCCCACCACAAACTCCACTGGCAGTGTGTAGATGTGGTCCAGGTACGATGCAATGTGTCCCAGGCTTTCCATGTCCGATGTCAGCATGTTTGCCACGCGCCCGTCGCTGCCAGCCGTTGTGTCTTTCTTCTCGTCATCGCTGCCACTCTTCTCGCCGTTCTTTGCATCAGAGGACCCCTTCTTCTCGCTGCCCGTGTTTTTGCTACGCCGCAGCAGCGCCCGACTTGAGAGTTCAGCAACCAGCAAGCACTGCAGCTGTATACTGACGCGACGCCCAGCCCAAAGCACCTGGTTAATCACCATTGAGTGCAATACCGATGTTAGCAGCAACCCGACTGCGTCAACACAAATCTCGAGCCGCGATCCACCGCCCGCCGCACTGTACAGCCGCACTGCCAACAGAATCCGCTGCAAGAAAAATGGCTGCGCAAACGACAGCACCGCACCGAGGACTGCTAGCGCCCCCTGTCGCAGAAGCTGCCATACAAACGTCATCCCCAGTGTGCGTAGTAGAGAGCGTCCAGGTATGCGCGTTGTCACAAACCGCCGCCACGCTGCCAGTGGTCGGTCTTTTGGCGCCAAATGGTACAAATCCGCACCCTCAATTGTCACGCGCGTACCTAGACTCAGTACCGGCGTCACCCAGTTAAATAGCAATAAACCCAGCACTGAGTGCGCGTCTTCAGGTGATCTCACCAGAGGAATCTGTTCAGGGCGCACTTGCGTCAGCGGCGTGTGGTACTCGCGCGCGTCTACGCCTGGTCCTACTACTAACCCATCATCCGCTGTGCGCCGCGTTCGCGGCAAGTAGAAACCGTGCCGGTGCGCTGCCAGTGGCAGTATTGCCGCCACGGTGGCAAGGACTGCGCTGATCCCCACAAAAACGCCATGTGCTGCCAGCACAGATTCCCCACTTGCGCGCGAGGGAACCCCAAACGCAAAGTAGCTCTCGCCCAGCCCACACATCAGAGCATGCACACAGAGGACAGTTGTCAGGGAACTCTGGAACCGTCCACTGCCAGATCGGAGCACAGCGTTGCGCGTCACTGTCATAGCCACCGTGATCCAAAAGGCCACGCACGACTGCCAATACACGCGCTGTGCCTGCTGTAGCTTGTCTTTGCCTGCAACCTGCACAAAAGTCAGCGCCATCGCTGTTGCTCCCACCACTACCACTGCAAGCACCCGCGCAACGCTGCGCCGATTGTCGTGAAATGCAAATACCGCTGGGTCAACTTCTGTCCGTGCGCTGCTTCCGCCCGCTACATGGCGTTTCCACGGCCCACAGATCAGATTGATCAGGACCACTGCTGACAGTGCCATGTTGACCGCAGGCCACACTATTCCAAGTCGAAAGCACTCATTTTCAAGAGAGGCTGCTGCGCCGCCTGTGGCGCACTGCTGCTGATGCATTGGGCCATGTCTAAACTGCGTTATGCTGGTTGCTGCGTCATATGCGGCAGCGCCTGCAGCAGCCAGCACAGCCATTCTAACTACGGTGCATCCCAGTACTGTCTGAACGCTGGTGTTGGGGGACTTTACTTGCTGGGAGACTTCGCGGGCCAGCAGCCCCTGCCTTTCGTCGACCACTTGCGTAACCATGCGCGCTTTAAAAAAATTTTACTAAGTACGAAAAAGGCTTTTTTGGCCTTTTTAGTCTGCGAAAAAAAGTGCAGATAATGCAAATGAAATAATGCTTTGTATGTATAAAAAAGGTAACCCGTGTGTGTGTTGCGATCTATGATTATTTTTCCCGCTTCTTATAAGAGTAAGGAAAATTTTTGAGCTAGATTAGTGGAGAAGAAAAGATTTGGTAAGAGTTAGGAAGGCGGGGGGAGTGATTTTCCTGATGAGAATATTGTAAATAAAAAAAATATATGGCTCACTTGCCAAGTAAAAAAGAACAATAATACTAAAAAAGAGCAGGATGCTTGGCATCTAATTAAATGAAGAAGAGAGGTTTGAAGATGTGTGATTCTGGCTCTGAGTTTTCCCTATTCTTCTTTCGTCATCACTTTTGTCCCGATATGCCTTCCACATAACACTTCATCCCAGAATATGAGAAAAAAGTTGTGCACAGAATTACATGCAGTTCTGCTTCGTTTACAAAGAGCCGAGTATCTGAACAATCAGAAAAAAAAAAATTTTATTATTCAGGTTTCTGCACAACCGATCCTGGACACACACAAAAAAGTAATTGTTTGGATAGCTCACATTGCCTGAATAAGAATTGTTTAAAAATGCCAATAACGCCATTAAACTCCCTTCTTATTTCCTTATTCCCCAATCTCTCTAGAGGGGACTGTTTGCTATGTAGTCTATGCTGAAGCTACTATTTTGTCCAAAAGTGGACTTTTTTGTCTACATGTTGTTAGTCCGCAGATCTGAAATGTGCGCTCGGAGTAATGATTTGTGGCAATCCCAGAAAACCAAGTGAATCATGTAGCACATAAACAATGAGGTACTCATTGATTTTCTTTTCTGTTCCCGAATGCCGAGCTTTAGCAAAAAAAAAAAAAAACACTTTGTCAGCCACTGTCTCCCTTTGGCTGTAAATCCTTTTGCTAATGACATATAAACAAGCTTTCTAGTGCCAAATTGTTAAAAGTAGAACTTATAGGAATAACACTGACTCGGGTTCCGAAATCCAAACATTTCACTAAATCCATCTTATTTTTTAACTATGATATTTTTTTACTTAAGCCACAATCAGTCTGGCATTTGGAGCGGCATGTGAGATGCGGGCTGGACCTCTTCTCTGATCAACACTTAACGCTCAGTCACAGTAATGCAAGTTTACTTGATTATTTTCCCCCTAATCCAGAAAGAAAACAAAATGGATCTGCTGAAAGAATTGTTTGTTTGCTTCTCCGCCTTTATATTCTATTTTCTTTTATACTCTGAAAAAAGACAAGAACCATGAATTTTGGAAACAATAACGGTGGAGGTAACGGCAATTCTTTTACTGCTCCCTCATTTGGAGACAAGTTGCGAATGGGCTTTTCTCAACTTCAGGACAATTTTAAGGACGTCACTGACCACTTTACGTTGACAAAGGAATGTGAACGTGCTGCACGCATTCTAAGCGAATTTGTCGGTAAGTACATTGTAAACGACCCCTCCTGCTTACCTGTATCTTCCGCTGGTGAGGCCTATTGTATTTGAAACTAAAAAGTACATTTTATTTTGGCTACCATTTACTATGAAGCATGCTTGATGTTTTTGTAGTGCCGCCAAAGTTTGGTGAGATTGATGACATTATTCCAGCAGATGTGCTTCAGAGGTGTCGCGGCATTGCAGTTCTTTCCATAGTCAAAGCTGGTTTTATCTGGAGCGGACGTTTAGGAACAGGCGTCGTATGTGCGCGTCTTCCTGATGGCAGCTGGTCAGGACCCTCTGCCATTAGTACCGGCGGTGTCGGCGTTGGTGGACAAATTGGCGCCCAGCTTACCGAGGTTGTGATGATTCTGAACACAGACGACGCTGTCCGCGCATTCGAGGAGAATGCTAGCATTCAGCTCGGCTCAAACATATCAGTTGCTGCTGGACCGCTTGGCCGTAGTGGCGAACTATCGGCAGCTGTTAATACAAGCAATGTGGCAGCAGTGTACTCTTACTCCAAATCCAAGGGACTTTTTGCTGGTATTTCGCTTGAGGGCTCGGCGGTTGTTCAGCGCAAGGACGTCAACAATGCGTTCTACGGAAGAGTCGCACCTCCTGAGCTTATTTTGTCTGGAGAAATCCGTCCTCCGCAGGGTGTGTCAGAGTGGGAAGTTCTACGCACCATGCTTCAGGAGCGTTGCGTACCTCCGCC
>JANBTM010000096.1:27544-37909 GCA_027578695.1 Coemansia sp. RSA 1365 | reverse complement strand
TCAACAATGGGTGGTTGTTCTATTCATCCGTGGTGATGTCGCCGTACTCCCACATACCACGGTGAGCAGTGCGTGCGTCTTCAACCAGTGCTGAAATAGTAGATGCTGCAGTAGGATTGTGACGCGAAGACAGCGCACGCAAATCGGCGACGGCGTAGCCAGCAGCAGCAACCACAGCATTAACGCTCTTGTCCAATACAGGGCGACCGAGATCAGGGTCATAGAGCGTCAACTGTAGTGGAGCATTCGGTGGACGGGCTTCAACATTGGCAACAAGTTGGCGACTCTCTAGCAATGGACGAAGTACAGCGTAAGCGGCATCAACATAGCCCTCCACAAAGCCCGAGTCAGGAGCATCCACGGGCAGACGTAAAAACGCAAGCTGCGCCGCCTGCGCAAACGGTGCCTTGGCAGCAAACTGTGTAGGCAAAGGTCGCACGCGAGCTGCAGAAAGCGTCTCAGAGTTGCCAAAGTCAACGTAAAGAACCTCGTACTTGTCAGGCAAAACCCGCACTATGCGCGCGCGATGCCACTGATCGCCGGAAGTGTAGCAGGCGCAGACTAATTGTCCAGGACCCGGCGCAAACTTGGTAACCGGCGCTGGCGGAGGTGCAGCAGCCAGGTCTGCCATCATAGACTCAAGCTCGGCAATCGAGGCAGGGGTTGCAATCTGAATAAAGAACGACATCGGACTGACAAGCTCCGAGACAGCCACATCCAGAAACTCAATACGCGGCTGTAGCTTCACAGAAGCGGCAGCTTCGCGGGGAGCTTCTTGTACCACAGAGGGGTCATGAGTAGCCCAGTGGCCAACGCGCGCTTTCTTGGCAACTTCCTCAGCAGCGTACAGGCGAGTACGGTGCGGAGAGCGGTCGGCGCTTGAAGAGTGAACAGTGGCTAGTCCATGTTCCAGCAGCGTTTCGGCCCAGTTCTGTCGTCCACCAACAAACAGCGAGCCAATAAATCCGCCGTTCTTGTCTACGCTCTCGATCTCCACCTCGGCGTTGCGCTGAAGCACATGGCGCGTAGTTAGCTCCAATGCCTCAGCTCCCAGAGGCTCCGCAGAAGCAGTATCGTCGCCGCGCGGCGCACGAGGGCAGCGAATCCCTGCCAAAACCAGCGTCATACGTGCGTTATCGCGATCCACCAATAACCGCATCCGCGCGCCGCCACTGACGTAATCGACAACACACGGCACGCGGCCAACTCGCTGCCAGTTAGCTACAAACGCACGAGCACGCGTTGCGTTCTCCGAAGCGTCGACAGGTGCGGGCGGCGGCAGCGGACGCCCCGAGTGAATGCCCAAATGTGCTTCGCGTGCGCGCGCTTCTGCAGCCAAAAAATCGTCGTAGGCTGCAGCCCGCGCAGCACCGGGGCGCGCATGCACCACTGAAGCCAGGCCACGCTCAATGACATGGACACCTAAATCAATATTGCCACATTGGATTGAGGCATAGTCGCGGCTGTCGTCCAGGCGGTAATCAATAGCTGCAGTAACAGTACGACCAATACAGAGGCGCCTTAAAGCATCTCGTGCCTGCGCTGCGTACCCGCCCTGAGTCTCGTCGGAAGCGCGAGGTATGCGCACAGACGCCAATCGTAGCTCGCGATCGCCGCCCTGAGCCCCATGTACTACCAGCGTATCTCCACTAATAATGCGTACCACCGTCGCATCAAATGATGCTGGCGTCGAGCTCTCAGAAAAATCGCGCCAGATACGCAAACGCTTAGCCTGTGCTGTACGCTCCAGCTCACGTAGATTCGTTGCACCATTACCTAAAAGACTTGCAGCACTATCAGCAACTCGAGCAAAGCCACTCAAAACCAACCACTCGGCAATATTTCCGGCGTCATAGGAGATATATCCGACGAAAACGCCGTTTGTTGGACCAGGCGCCACCGCTAGCAGCCGTACACGCACGTCGCGTTGTAGCAGTCGCAGCTCGACATTGTACTTGGCCTCAGCACCAAAAGGTTCGCTCTCTGCCGGTGCCCGAACGCCAGCTAAACGCAGAGTCACCATCTGGTGTACGTCCGGCAGATGCAGTAACACGCGTAGCGCTGCTGCATCGCGTACCTGCTCAACCGTTGCACGAAGCTCGCGCCCAGCATGTTTCTTCTGAAATACAGCCGCATCGCCCTCAAACGTCGTCAGCCGAGGTCTTGACGGCTTAGGTTTCGGCTCCCACAGTCCACGCTTTCCACGGCGAGCAAATTCCTCCTCGTTCACCAGCTCTGCCACCACGTCAGCTTCTTCGGCGTCCGCATCTGCACGCGAGGCTCTGGCTCGCGCATTGTCAGTGACGCGCGCCCAACCCTCATGCACAAGTTTCATGGCAATATCCGTAGTGTCATCGCCCACGTATAAGCTGCCATATTCACGCCCGCTTTGAGCGCGATTGCGCACCACAAACCGCACAGGCTTTCCTGCAATGCGCCGGCGCAAGTATTCGCGAGCCTCCAAAGCCAGAGGCTCATCAGCCGTCCCACGCGTCGGGTTGCCCAAGCGCGGCGCTTGGATAAAGGCCAGTCCTAACGTGCGCTCAGGCGGCGGCTGGTTGCCACGCTGTACTCCACGCAGCACCACGCTATCACCCGATAGTGCAAGCTTAGCCGTTGCTCCTTGTAATTTTGTCATTTCTGTGAATCCGCTAATAACTCAATCTAGAGACAATGTTGATAATTTCGAGTCAAGAAGCAATTCAGGCTGTAGCTAACGTTAGACTTTAATGTTTTGAAATCGAAAGAATACCAACAGATCAAGTGGATCTACCTGATCTGCGCCACGTCAGCGTGAATTTTAAGATAACATATATTTAGTGGTGGATACTTCCTGTCAAAAACTAAATACAATATTGGTTTTTTTTTTTTTTTGGAATAAGGAATATTCAGCTTTGGCGCAGTTATCTATCTTTGTGTCAACCAATATAGCAGGTTTGCGTTTGAAGAGGAGTTTATTTGCATTGTGGATAAGGTGGAGAGGGTGTTGGCGGCTTGGTCGACATTTGTTTCATGCTGATGTGATAAAGCATTGCTGAGCTGCTGCCATTGTACTCAGCACAGTTAAGGTATTTAGGATTTAACTAAAGATATACTAGTCTTTAGTGTTAGTGTTAGAGATAGTCTTTGTTTATTAACACCTTCTCCATGTTTGCAATAATGTTAATTAAGCATGATGGTAAGTAGACAGTGCACTAAAGGTTAAAACATATTTTATTACTAACATGAGTAAAAAATGCCAGTAGAGCAGATATGTTCCTGGAGTTCTAAAAACAAACTTTCCCAATCATGCTGCTAAAAGCTTCAATTTCTGTATCGGCAGTCGCTTTGCATTTACTTGACATTGCATCTATTCTTGATCCTGCTCCTCGTTGGCTTCTGCACTATTTCGTCGAAGCCGAATTATACAAAGTCGCACTTCATTTTTCCAATCTATCAACATGTAAATGTATGTAATCTGGAGACAGCAGAGAACCAGTATGCCTATACATATCCCCCACCACAACCCGGAGCTTTTCATACCAGCAATAAACGCCAAGTATGCCCCCAAAGGTACAGCACAAATTTGATATGCCAAGGTATTAATGGTTGCGCTCATTTTTTGTCTACCTAGACCGCGCATAATAGCGTTTAAAACAGATTTTAACCCATGGAATGTAGTGAATACACAGGCAATGGAAAGCAGGTTTTTTACTTTACTTGCGACCTCTGGATCTGCGGTGTAAACCGATATCCACCAGTCGCTAAACACAATTAAAAACGTTGTACACATCATTCCAGCAAATAACGACAGTGCCACTGCAACATTGCCAACGATACGTGCTTGACGTGGCTTTGCGGCGCCAATTAGATTTCCTATGCGCGGACTGGTTCCAAAACCAAGACCAGCCCCGAGATAAGAGATAAATGAAATAGTGTTAAGCGCAATGGCGCTGGCAGCAATATCTGCGGCGCCAAAGTACGAGGCACCAATGTTGAGCAAGTCAAACGCGATCCATTCGGCGCACATTGCTATTACACCAGACATTGCAAAGCGGTAAAATACAAACATGTTACGGAACGCACGTATATCCCATCCTCCCCATGTATCCATTGCTCTGCTGTTGCGAATGTAGATAACAATTCCTGCGAACATCACCCACTCTGAAATAACTGTAGAAATGGGTGCTCCAACAAATCCGATTCCGTAAGTTGGAGAGCGTACAAGCAAATAGTTAATGACGCAGTGAAACGGCACGACCAACACTAACACAAGTGTGCTTGCCTTCATAATACCCTGTGCTTGCAAGTAGCGCTTACACGCTTCAAATCCTGCATATGCAGGTACTGTAATAAGCAGATTACGCATATAGATTCCAGCAAACTTTGCAACTTCTGGTTCCTGACCAATTGCCAGAAGTAACGGTTCTATTTTCCACAGGATCGGCGCAACTGCAATATTGTGAGTGGCAACCGCAATAAGACCACGCTGAAAATGAAATCCAACAAGCGTCTTATTCCGAGAGGCAGTATATGCTGTGCTGCAAAAAGTTTCTGTTGCAGATAGAATCCCAAGTGTAGGAGCAATAGCCAGAACCCCAAGCAATAATATTGAAAGTGTTGTGCCAGCAAGCTCGTTGGTTCCAAGATGACCAATCGAAATAACATTTACAAAATACAAAGACCACTGAAGTACAAGAGCAAATGCTGTCAGAAAAGATGCAGATGCCACCCAGCGCAGTTCCTTTAAAGCAATGACAAGGTATGGCTCGCGGGTATCATTTTTGGCAATTTCCATGTCAGTCTCTGACAGCGACAAGCTAAGTAGAGGTGTTGACTCTTGCATATTCATTTCATTAGTACCTGCTTCATCCATACTCATCGCAGTCCTCTAACTAATGACAAAGCCTAGCAAGTGCACAATAATAAAGGTTAAAATAAAGAAATCTTGAGAGACAAAAAAATGTCTGCTTGTTTATTCGGCCAAAGCGCCTTGATGATGCATGTTTTGGGAACCAATCTATATTGCAACATGCACATCCAGCTTATTTGTAATTGTTTTAAAAAAAAAGAGACAAAGGGGTCATTTCTCCCTAATATGCAAAAGAAATCCTTACAGAGAAAAAACTTTCACTATTCGGAAACAAACTATTAATACAGTCAAGCCGAGCCAAACCACAAAGAACATATGTAAATTTATTAATTTGCATGTTTTGTAGTGGTTGCAACAAGAAATAATGCATAACGTCAATCCAAATTTTTAATGACACACTGAGCGGAAAACTCTTTTAAATGGGGTTTCTATCATTGCTTTAGTTAATAATTGCTAGCGATAAAAATACAATGCTTTAGCAAGTAGTGCGTAAACATCAAGAGGGTTAACACTTATTAATAAATGGCGGGCTAGAACTTTGTACTTGCTAGTTGCAAAAATAAAATAACAAAATTTTATTGACTGTATGTCATCTTTTTTACTATTAACTTTATTACAACATACTGTAATGTCAATAAGGTGCCAGGATATGCTAAAAAAATACTGTCCAGTTATTTTAAACGCAAACACGTAGAGCAACTAAAAATTTTTGTATAATATTAAAATCTATATTTGTATGCTACTGTAACCTCATAGTTACTTAATAAAGTTTAGGCTAGGATACTAAAACGCTATTGTTGTTTGTAGCGTCACGTGTTCCACTAAGAGTTACGTGATTGCTTGCTAAACAATATGCGCGATTGAGCAATATGCACAATCGCTTTATTAGTAATCTTTCTACGGGAATCAGGTTTGGACCTGCATTCCTTTTTATATTTTTTTAGTTGTTTTTACGATACATTTGTAGTCAGTAACTTAATAAGTTTTAAGAAACTATACTCCATCGTGAATTTTAATAGTTCTATTACACTAAGTAGAACTACAACTATGTAAAAAAAATTATACAGAGTATGTTGAGCTACTTATAAATCATTTTAGCGAAATGTCTTGGACTGTTATTATAGTAAAAAATATGAAGGCTTATATTAATATTATATATCTTGTAAAACTATTGCCAGAACCAGATGTACTTGTTGCTATCGGTCTATCTGAAACCACTTGCAATATTAGCATAGACCATGAAACAATAATATTATTATTGTCATTCATATCAATTGGCTGTGTAGTGAGCAATGGCGTATTTAACAAATATAATTTTCTATTATTCATCTCTTATTCTTTGTACTCACAGTTATTATACAATATGCTAGCCTTCGAGGTTAATAGTAGAGATGGTCTTTATCTACTAATACTTTTTTACATTTGCGATAATGGTAATTAATAATAGTTATAAGTGTACAGTGCACTAAAAGTTAAAACATATATTATTACTAATATGGATAGAAAAGTACCAATAGAAGAAATGCGTTCCTGAAGTTTTAATTACATTGTTCGTAATTGAAATGTTTGGGTAGTGTTTAAGTGTTATATTGTTTGGTTATAATTGTTAATCATAATAAATTTAGAGAAACCCCGAAAAACTAAAAAAAAAAAACTGCTAACAATGCTTATTTATACGTGGGCTAAGCGCAGCCTGATTGATGAAACGTGTGATTAGAAGCTATTAAAACAAAAAAAAAAATTCAATCATGTTGTTATGAGCTTCAATGTTTGCATTGGTAACCGCTTTAAATTTAGTTGACATTGCATCTATTCTTGATCCGGCTCCTCATTAGCATCTGCGCTATTTTTTTGAAGCCGGATTATACAAAGTCGTACTTCGTTTTTCCAATCTATCAACGTGTAAATGTATATAATCTGGAGACAGCAGAGAATCATTATGCCTATACATATTCCCCACCACAACCCGGAGCTTTTCATATCGGCAATAAACGCCAAGTATGCCCCCAAAGGTACAGCACAAATTTGATATGCCAAGGTATTAATGGTTGCGCTCATTTTTTGTCTACCTAGACCGCGCATAATAGCGTTTAAAACAGATTTTAACCCATGGAATGTAGTGAATACACAGGCAATGGAAAGCAGGTTTTTTACTTTACTTGCGACCTCTGGATCTGCGGTGTAAACCGATATCCACCAGTCGCTAAACACAATTAAAAACGTTGTACACATCATTCCAGCAAATAACGACAGTGCCACTGCAACGTTGCCTGCAATACGTGCTTGGCGTGGCTTTGCGGCACCAATTAGATTTCCTATACGCGGACTGGTTCCAAAGCCAAGACCAGCCCCAATATAGGAAATAATTCCAAGAGTGTTAAGTGCAATGGCGCTGGCAGCAAGGTGTGCAGCGCCAAAGTATGAGGCACCAATGTTGAGCAAATCAAACGCAATCCATTCGGTGCATATTGTTATTACACCAGACATTGCAAAGCGATAAAATACAAACATGTTACGAAACGCACGTATATCCCATCCTCCCCATGTATCCATTGCTCTGCTATTGCGAATGTAGATAACAATTCCCGCAAACATCACCCACTCTGAAATAACTGTAGAAATGGGTGCTCCAACAAATCCGATTCCGTAAGTCGGAGAGCGTACGAGCAAATAGTTAATGACGCAGTGAAACGGCACTACTAAAATTAACACAACCGTATTGGCACGCATAATACCTTGTGCTTGCAAATAACGCTTACATGCTTCGAATCCTGTAAATGCGGGTACTGTAATAAGTAAATTACGCATATAAATTCCAGCAAACTTTGCAACTTCTGGTTCCTGACCAATTGCCAAAAGCAACGGTTCTATTTTCCACAAGATCGGTGCAACTGCAATATTGTGAATAGTAACTGCAATAAGACCGCGCTGAAGATGAAATCCGACAAGTGTCTTATCCCGAGAGGCAGTATATGCTGTGCTGCAAAATGTTTCTGTTGCAGATAGAATTCCATGTGTAGGGGCATTGGCTATAACCCCAAGCAAAAATATTGAAAGTGTTGTGCCAGCAAGCTCGTTGGTTCCAAGATGACCAATCGAAATAACATTTACAAAATACAAAGACCACTGAAGTACAAGAGCAAATGCTGTCAGAAAAGATGCAGATGCCACCCAGCGCAGTTCCTTTAAAGCAATGACAAGGTATGGCTCGCGGGTATCATTTTTGGCAATTTCCATGTCAGTCTCCGACAGCGACAAGCTAAGTAAAGGTGTTGACTCTCTCATACTCGTTTCATTAGTACCTGCTTCATCCATACTTATCGCAGTTCTCTAACTAATGACAACTATTAGCAAGTGCAGAATAATAAAAGTTAAAATAAAGAACCTTGAGAGACAAAAGAAACGACACCCTGATTATCTGGCCATAATGTTTTTGAAGATGCGTGTTTGGAAATCAACCTGTCTTACGACATGCACATCCAGTTTAGGTGCATGTTTTGTAGTGGTTGCAACAAAAAAAAATGCATAATGTCAATCCAGATGTTTGACTGACATCTACAATAGCTCCACTATTTTGCAATGTGCATGTCGCTGAGCAACTATTGTCATTACTAATAAATTAACATCTCTACTTTGTGGTCTGGCTCGGCTTGCTTGGTTGTGTGAATAGTTCGGTTCCAGGTAGTAAAAAATTTCTTCCCTATGTTTTTTTATGTTAGAGGCAATGAAACCTTAATCGTCTCAAACAATTAACTACCATTCGATTTTTTTGTCCCAAATTATCAGCAAGCTACTAACTACTTAGTTGCTTAACTTTTTATTTAAATGTTTTTATGTCCTAAAGTAGCCCTGTGGCAATAAAAAAATCTGTACAGCTGCCTACGTATTGCAATAGAGAATACCGCCACATGGTATACATAAAATAACATTCTGCAAAGTGATTTTGCTTAGAATTTATTGTCTTAACCTGTCCACAAGTCTTCCGCCCAGATACGCCGACCTTTAAAATTACATACATTAATCCACGCATCTGTAATAGCATTTTCAATGGCCAAACGCGCCTGGATCAGCCGCAGTGCCGGCCATGTGGCGCTCTTGCCAACATGCATAGTGCGAGCCAGTGATGCAGGAGTTGGATCTTGCAAAAGTCGCAGATACTCGCCTAAATGCGCATGTGGCAGAATGGTGACAGTTCCGTCAAATTTTTGTAGCCATACTCGTGCCCAGTCCTGTTGACGTCGTGGAGTCAGATGCAAATCGCTTAAAAGACGTAGCCATTTGCATATGTCAAGCTTCAAAATGTGCTCCATTGCTACAGCTATACCTCTGCCGCGCCAATCACAGACAGGCAGTCCCACAGCACCATTACGAGCATAGAAAAACAACGTTACATGTGGGTTTACCTGGCTTACCACTGTGAATTGCACGTTAAGTAAGGATTTTAGTAAGCTACGCGGCACATCACTGCAGAAACTACCGTCACGCCACTCCAAGCCACTGTCCGTGTATGGTACTATCTGCCCATCACGATTCTTTGCAAGCAATACTACTGGTTGTATAGCACCCGGCAGACTGGCGCTAGCAATTACTGCACTCCAGATCACGACATTAGGTGTAGTCATGTAATTCAGCAACTGTCCTTGTGCATGTCGTAGGTTCTGCGGCGTAGCGGTTATGCACAATACACGTCCTGTTCGTGCATATGCCTCTTCAAAGGTTAGACTGCCGCGTGTGAATATCTGCGTTCGCGGCGCCCACTCTATTGCATCAAACCAGTGGCCAAATTGCATCCAGCGCCGTGCTTGCACCCAGAAATCACCTTGACACATAGTAACGTACTTTGCCAACTCGGGGCGTAGAATACAGCGTAACTCTACATCGAGATGAGTGCCCACTAGCGCAGCCATCAGTGCGCCGGCAGATGCCCCTGACACCACTCGTGGCAGACACCCGGCATCAAGCAAACCGCGTAGCACTCCCAGATGTTTCCAACCCATTGCGGCACCACCAGATAGACACAGTGCCGCGCGTCCCTGCTGTCGTGCTATCTGTCGTAATACATTGCGCTTTTCCGCAGTTGATAGATGTTGTGATTTCTGTAGCATGTTGATACTTGCAGCCACCTCTGCTACGTATTCATCTACTACTTTTGCTGGCTCTGCATACGTCTGAGCCCATGCGCGAATGTTCTCCCATCCACCCGTGTTTGCTCGCAATGCACCCTGCCGCAGCGCGTCAGCCAGTGCAATTGCAGTAGCTTGTGCTTTTTTGCTAGATCCTTGTCCCGCAGCTGCTTTTTCTGCCTGCAATCGCGCTTTGCGTAGCATTTGTGTGATGTGCTGCAATAGTTTTGCATCGTAGTACTTGCCATCTGCCCAAGAATTCTCTAGATGTCGATCAAGTTTTTGTGCAATTTCTAGGTACTCTTCGTAACTTTGGGCTTTTCTTAAAGACCTCTGCAGTTGTCCAGTTTTTCCACACCATACCACTCTTTGCTTGTAAAATTCTGTAGT
>JANBTM010000096.1:0-16649 GCA_027578695.1 Coemansia sp. RSA 1365 | reverse complement strand
AGCATATTGGAACATTGACAGCCAGACCGCCTTGTGACGTCTCCTTATATTTATTCATCATGTCCTGGCCTGTTTGGCGCATCGTCTCGATAACCTGATCAAGCGATACCCGATGGCTTCCATCTCCCTGTAGTGCAAGCTGGGCAGCTGTAACAGCCTTCACTGCACCTAATGCGTTTCTTTCAATACAAGGTATCTGTACCAGTCCATCCACTGGGTCGCATGTAAGGCCCAGGTTATGTTCCATGCCAATCTCGGCAGCATTTTCGACTTGCGCAGGCGTGCCACCCATGACAGCCGCAAATGCAGCAGCGCTCATGCTACATGCCACACCAACCTCGCCTTGACATCCCATTTCTGCCGCGCTGATAGATGCTCCGCGCTTGTAAAGCATTCCAATTGCCGCGGATGTAAACAGAAACTCAATGACGTCACGCGAAGGATCTTCGCTTAAGAATTCGAGGTAATATTTTAGCACTGCTGGAATGACGCCTGCTGCTCCGTTAGTGGGTGCGGTTACCACACGCCCACCCGCAGCATTTTCCTCGTTTACCGCTATTGCATACACTGACAAGTAGTCTATATGCGGCAGGTGAGGGCGCCTAATTCGCTGCTTTTTTCTGAAAACTCCCAAAAGCTCATTGCGTTGCAAACTAGTTAATGAAGTCCCCAAAGTGGGTGATGCAGCAGTAGTAGAAATAGAACCGTCTGATATTGTTGGTTTCTGTGTAGCCCCAATCGCACCTTGCCCAGACAAATCATAGATACCGCGCATAAGATTCTGGTATAGACGAGGAGCACGGCGGTTCACATTAAGCCTTCCCGGAAGCTTGGCGTCTGAAGATAGGCAACCGCGACGAATAGAATCATCCATAACGTTCCATATGCGACAGGCCGAGTTGATAACATCTTCGCGACTCCGCCACTGTAGCTCATTCAAAAATACCACTTCAGCAATAGATAATCCCTCGCGCTCACACAGCTTAATCAAGCCAGTACCAGTACTGAATGGAAGTGCAGCGGTAATTAAATCCTGTTGAGTGCGCTCATCCATTTGAGTTTCGCTAGCTACCGATTCAGTTGTAGAATTTACAGACTGTATATGAAGTAAATCATGCTTGCTATCGCGATAGTAAACATTTTCTCCATGCGCTACTTGAGTTTTCTCGTTGACAACAAATCCACCACCAATACTAAAATATTCGTTGGTGGCCAGCATGTCACCGTTTTTGTCAAACACGGTAAACCGCATACCATTGGGATGCTGCGGAAGTGATTCATAGTAGTGTAGCGTCATGTCCTTGTCGGGATTAAAGCGAATACGGTGCGAGCCATTTAACGTAATTGTGTTGGTATCGTGCATAGACTGTACGCGTGAAATAATTGTCTCCGTTGGGACAGTCTCGGGTAGTTCGCCCTCTAATCCCATTAGTGTGGCATTGGGTGTACCGTGGCCAATTCCAGTTAGTGCTAGCGAGCCATACAAATCAACCTTGATACTGACAACCTTATTTAGGACCTTGTGGTCAACAAGATCTTGAACAAAGATCTTACCCGCACGCATCGGTCCAACAGTATGACTACATCATTTGACCACAAACAAACATAAAATATAAGGCATCTTTAATAGGCAAGTTATATGCAAATACTAAAGTTCGCTTGAAGCGCCGTCACCATCATCAATGTCGATGAATAGACAAGAAAATTATACAAAAATACAGTCACCTGCCAAGCATAAGCAGCTTGCTGTGCGTAGAGGTGCAGAAAAGCAATTACTACGCTACCATATCCTACGTCCAGGTTTTGCATTAGTGGTGCATGAACAGGGATAGCAATGACATGCACCAACGCACAGACCACTTTGCAGTTGTGCGCCTTGCATTGCAGGAGCCTCCCCACAAGCGTGAGAACTGTGCAAATGGGGCGCATGCTCAAACGAACAAAAAAATGCTAGAAAATCTCCGCATCTCTACAATGGATGGCAGAGTACACGTACCTGGAGGATGGGCCAACACCAATCGAGAACAGATCAAAAGTGCTTACTACTGCATGGTTTGTCGACTCGTACTCTCCTGAGGACTCTGGTTCTGCGGCGTGGCTTCTGTCAGATAGCTGAGAATTTGCATCTGGCTCGGCTGAGGACGTTGTAAGTAGCCTTAGACGAGTGTGCTGAGGGTGGAGTGACATCCGAGCACATTCTGTCCGCGATAACCTCAGTGCATTAAAACAGTGCACACGTCTCGTTGCCATGGAAAAGCTACGAGTGAACGCGCAAGCAATCAAGCTCATCGTTAGAGGTAAAAATATATAGTATAGTAGATGCAAATATAGCTTATGCCAGGGTGATTCTTTACCGTCGCTAACACAAAAGAAGGGCAGCGAGAGTAAAGTGCCAAAAGCTCTGCAGTTTATATCAAAATCTTCTTTCCAGACATCTGCCTACCATTTGGGGAGACGTGTGCGAAAGAAAGCACGCGGGCGGCTGACATTTATTTTATTTTTCAGCTCACGCAGTGGCAAAGAGTCGCAGAAGTAGGACGGAACGGGCATTTTTTTTGCGTTTCACTGCGCCAGCCGAGTGGGTCTCCAAGTGCATAAGTATGACGCACGTGCGACTAATGGTTTAGAAATGAGGAGTTTCCGCGAACTTGGCCCAGACCATCACGCAGATTAACCAGCGTTCTACAGCCCAGATCCCTGCTCCCTGCTCCCTGTTGACAAACAATACTTGGTAGACAGTGCCTTTTATCTCTTCACTCTACTCCTTCTTGCTAATGTTTGCTCCTAAGCCTTGTCTCTTACCCTTACTGCCTAAAAACTTGTAATCAAAATATGCCATCGTCTTTGTCGCCACACGCGCCTCACTCGCTGATTGAGCTGCTTTGCAAAAGTATGCAACTTTTGCATCCCGCCTTGGGGCATTCCTCACTACTGCCGTTCACTGGCTGCTGCTTCTGGTCATACTTCTATTTCTGGAAATGCCCCTTGCCCATCTCGTTAGGAGTTTCCCATCTTTTTTGATCGCGCTTATTCCCAGACCAGACCATGTGCTGTGGTGAGGTCCCTGCACCTCTTTTCCACAATCGGAGATAAAGCCCTGATAAGCGGACCTTGTCCCTATCCTACTGAGCACGCGCTAATCGATTAACATATGAATCTAACTGACGTATTTTTATGCATGAATGTCTTGGCTGCACCAAAAGCTGCTGTAGGAATCATCGGGGCTATTAGCACTGCAACTGCACCCGGTAAATGGCGGGTAGTGGTTGCTGACAGACCATCACTGAGCATAATCTCGTCGGTGCTTAAGATGCACGCAGTTCTTGAGCAGAACGTGGTTGCAATTCAATTGATTACGCGCAGCCGCCAGCCATATCCTGACATGGATGCAGTCTATATCTTGGTTCCATGCGCTGACTCAGTTTCACGTGTGATCGAAGACTTCAAGTATGGAATAAAGACTGCAGATGCTCGATATTGCCAGTATGCAAAAGCACACTTGTTTTTCACTGGAGCGTTGTCCGATACACTACTTGCACACCTACAGTCATCGCCAGCCGCGCCCTATATCAAAAGCATAACTGAGCTATATATTGAGTATAATCGTAAGTTAAATTATCAGTGGTTCTATATGTGCAATGCATGCTTGCCGTATTGCATCCAAATTTGTCTTAGCGTTGTATTTTATCTAGTTAAAACAACTAAAAAGCCTTTCTATTAATAGCTATCGAGTCGCGAGTATTCCTGACAACTCCATCAGAGCAGCCATTCTACGCATTGTATTCACCGCATGCGTCTAACCTCGCCGCTAGGGATTTGGATGCAGCAGCCGACAGATTACTAAGTGTGATTGTCTCCCTTGGCGTAACTCCTTATATCCGCTACTATCGTCCGACACACTCTGACCTAAAAGGGACACTTGAAACCCCTACCGCAACCATCAGCGGCGCAGATGCAACTGCCATGCCTCATATTGCAGAATCCATGACTGCGCACATCCAGATAAAGCTCAATGAGTATTATACGCGCAAGAAGGGTAGTCTCGGCATCAGGCAAGAGCACGCAGAAAACATGGCGCCTGCTGTTATTATTGTCCTTGACAGATCCGTGGATATGTTTGCGCCTTTACTTCATGATCTTACCTACCAGGGAGCTGTACACGATCTTCTTGATCTTGAAGATGGAAATAGGCATACCTATATGGCTGGCTCGTCATGCGGCTATTCACGTCAAATTGTAGCCGAACTAGCCGAGCAGAAGAATTTACTGTGGGAGAAGCTCCATCACTGGCATATTGGGGATGTGTCTCAATACTTGGCTGACCAGTATGAGAAACTGGTTCGGGACAATGTAGGGATTCAGGCCGCGAGCAAAGCGTAAGTTGCGCAATTTGCCACACTATCAATGCGTAAATTATATAAAGTGCTATCTGCATAACGCCAATGATGTCTACTGCAATCCAAATTGGCTTATCCTGGTTATATATTGTAGAGGAAAGAAAATGACAATCCAAGAAATAAAGGCGGCCGTGTCCGAGCTGCCAGAGTTTAAGCGACTGCAAGACTCGGTATGTTGCTGTTTTTTTTTCTGCCTAGAAAAGACCACACCAACTATAATATATGGCAAGAATCTTGAAATCTCAACAGTGTTATACTAATACCGCGTGTTTAAACCATTTGTACAGTATTTTCTTGTAGTACTTGCTGCATATTGATCTTGCCAGCAAATGCCTAGAAATTATCAAGGAGAATGACCTAATTACGTTATTGGAGTTTGAACAGGTAAGTTTATATACATTACAGACTTCTATTATATAATGGCTAATGTTTTCGTGTGGCAGACAAGCACACATCTTGAATTTAGTTATAATTTATTTTTGATGTCTTGGTAATGTTTTGATGCCTGATAGGAAATGATCACTGGAAAAAATATACAAGGCAAGACCGCCGATCGCACTAACTTGGAAACGCGGCTGATTGCTCTCCTCGACAACAATGTGTTTTCGTAAGTAATTCTCTGGTTTAAATTTGTAGCCTAGTTAAAGCCAGCGTAAATACTAAATATCATATTATCGACATTTAAATCCACAACATATGTTTAAACTATAGTGACAGTGACAAAATAAGAATGCTTTTTCTTTATCTTGTGTACGTCAACGGTTGCAGCGCACTGGATCGACGACGGTTGGAAGAGGTTCCACGCTGCTTATCATTAAATGACAAATGCGCGGTAGTAAACCTTCAACAACTTGGAATTTTGACTGATAGAGTAAGTAGTACTATTATTTACTGATTTTTATACCACTGGCTATTAAAGGATTTGGTAAAATCTACAACTGACTAACATATACAGCACGGTGTCTACATAATATTCTATTGATAGGAGAGAGACGCTAAGGACTTGGCACGCAGCATCAAAAATCCCAGTTGGAACGCAGCATCTAAGATAATCAGGGACGACCAAAAACCAGGGCTTGAGCCAGCAGTAAAGCGAATTATACAAGTAAGTTTAGATATACCCGGTCAAAGATATTTTAATAAAAAAGCTGTCACCTGATATTTATGATGCTTTTACTTATTTTACTCAACGGTTAATGTTTAATGCACATGTAGGAACAACTATCTGGGGAGCTTAGCAATGAATTGTTTCCATGGGCAGAGGAAGTGCCGCCAGAAGGAATGCCAAAGAATTTTTTAAACATGAACGCTACATCGCTTCGAAGGTAAACTGCACTTTATTTTTTTACATTTTGGTTTACTTGCCGTGGGCTGCCCAAACCAACTCTGACACTGCCATTGGGTATTATATGCTTTGCTAGCATAGACGCCAAAAAGCTGACCAAACGTAATTGCGATGTAATGTTGTATTTTAATTGACCCGCGTAGAAACACGAGCGGATGGCGCCATAAAAACAAGACTCTAAATGTAAGACCTTGATGTTGCTACACAGAAGACTTAGTTTAAAGTTACAGGCCCAGAGATGCGTATCTACGACTTATTCTACTGTGTATATCATTTATATTTATAGTCAAATACAGAGAAGCGAGGTGTGGTGATTGTGTACATTGCGGGCGGCGTCACGCTCGCCGAGATGCGCTCAGTGTACGAACTAGCAGATAGTCTACATCACGATATTTACATTGGCTCAACTCATATGATTACTCCTCGAGGATTTCTAGATGACATGAAGAGTCTGCACTTGAAAATGTCCTTTTAGATCTGCTGCTGCAATAGTACCCCCCCTCGTACGAGTTGTCATTTAGACTGTTTGGCTGAGAAGTAAATATGTGAATGCAGCCGCGATAAGCACGCCAAAAGCAGATAGACAGAGAGCCTCGTATTGATTGGCCATCCTCCACGGCTTCCAAAGATGATAACTTGCACCAGGCCGCAAAGCACTGGATTCTAGGCAAAGTTGAAAAGTATTAGGAACCTTCCTACCTGTAAGCACAGCTCGATACCCGTTCTGACGATAACGTAAAGTACGAGGGGTTTGAACTATAGGTTCCAGCCGCACTGAACACAGAGCAATATTTGTCTTCCAGAGGGAAGAAGTACTTTTGCATTCTAGAAGCACGTCATCGAACGATGTTTTAATTTCTAAAAGCGTCGGAAGTGCAAAGTCAAAATAATCAGAGCCACACTCTAACAACCCCGATTTGTATGGAAGCTGCGACTCGCATACACATCCCGTGCTCGTTTCAGCACGAAAGTCAATGTCGTATATGTTTGCTGCGTGAGGTAAAATGAACAGTCGCCAGACAACCCGATACTTACCCGCATGTACACCACGAAGCCAGCCAGAGACATGCAGCCAGCTGACTGCGTTGAGCATCATGGCTTTACCGAAAAGGGTGCGACGGTCCATCAGTTTGTTCCAATATGGCGGATGATTGTGTGTAACCTCACAATGATCTGTAATGCTGAGAATTAGTCGATCTAGTATGTAGAAGTAATCAGCAATAACCTGCATATGTGGTGAATTAATAGTTCAACGCCAGTGGGTAAACAAAATAAAGCACGAATAGAACAAACACATACCATGTTGGTCATACTGGTCGCGATACGAGCAAGTGTTATCTTTCGGCATGCGTCCTGTGCGTCTCTGATACAGAGTCCTCCATAGATGACTGTCGTTGCATACAGACTGAAAGCGGTGGTCGACCTAAGCGCGGAAATGTAATAGGCGACATTAGTATGCACAATACACACGTAACTGCAGAAGTACTGCTATATGAAGGGACGCAAAAAGCAGATATAATACTCTCTCCCGCACAAGCCAATACGGCAGCCCTGGGATGACAACTTGCCTCGGAGAGTGTTCGGACGTCGTCTCCGTTGCAGAGTGAGAAAATGCACAACAGAATCTCATATGGCAGTCTGTGCAGTGCACGTGATGACGAGACGCTACGCAGTGAAGGAGAAAGAGACATGATGCTGATGAAGGCGTGTGGAAAAGAAAGGCGAACGGGGCTGACTGGCTGGGATGTGCTCAGAAAATAGAATGCATACAATAAATTTACTGGTGCTTCTTTTTTCCAAGCATGGTGACCGTGTTATTCTGGGCCAGGTTGCTTCAATCCTTTGCAGCGTAGAGCTCTTGGCTGTGCGGCTGCATGTAGATTGGTCGACGGATCCCCAGGAGAGGGATAGGACCCAGGCGCTTGCAATATCCTTTGCCTCGGTTCAGCTCGTGCCAAGTTGCACAAAGCGAATAGCGAGCAGGAAGGGCTCTGTGCGCGCAGCTTTGAGACTTACTTTCTTTCCTTATTGGTAGTTCGTGTGTTTGCTATATTGTCTGCATTTATATTTTCTTTTAATGAGCAGGGAAATGACAGCCAATTTCGTCGAAAGCAAACGCCAAGGTAGGTCTACAGCAGCACTTGGGTTTTGGTTTCCCAAATGCGACAGGGTTACACCGACTATCAAGCTTGGCTAGCTATATGTCTTGCCAAATATACGGCGAATTAGCCAGTTTGGCTATGTAATCTGGCAGGTTACACTTGTTTTATTACACTATATTTCACGAAATAAAGGTTTCCAGTCTTGGGGTGACTCACGACTGTCTGTGCGTTTCCCCCTTTGCTGTTTATTGTAGAGTTTCTAAATGCGCTTATTGGCGTCCGGCCCAGGGACCGGTTCAAGGTCGTTATTGTCGACCGGCGTAGTCTGAAGCTACTAAACCGCATGCTCAAACTATCAGAGATACTTGAGCATGATGTCGCGCGCATTGAGAAGATTGAGAATAACCGCAAAGATGATCCAGCCATTGAAGCGCTGTACTTTCTTACACCGTCAAAGCTAAGCGTCGACAACCTTGTAAGTGACTTTTCGCCAAGCGGCGGCGGTGGAAACTATCAGCGGGGTCCCGGAGGCCCGCCAGGCGGAAGACCTCGGCCGCCAAAGTATCGTGCAGCGCACATATTCTTTACATCAGAGCTACCAGACATATTACTGGGGCGTATCAAGAAGGCAGGCATCAGCTCGTACATAAAAGCGCTTAGGGAACTGTGCATAGAATACGACTCATATGACAAACGCGTGTTTTTGACCAAGATGATCACTCGGCCTATTTATCGTCTCTACTCGCCGCTAGTGACACGTGGGTTCAATGACGAGCTCGAGATGATTTCAAAAAAGCTGGCCAATGTCTGTGGCGCGTTAAAGGAGAATCCTATAGTGCGCTATCTCTTGCTGGACCAAGAGGACTATGGAGATACAAAGGCCCGACCGCTTGCTTTTCTGTTCCACACTGAAATGGACCGAATCCGAGATAACCTGCCAAAAGAAAGTAACAGCGGCAGGCCGCCAACAGAGTTGATTATTGTTGATCGCAGCGCTGACCCATTTGCACCTATACTCCACGAGTTCACCTACGAGGCGATGGTGTATGATCTTCTTGACATAGAAGAAGGCAATAAGTTCACTTACACAGCACAGCTCGGAAATGGCGAATCAGAGATCAAGACAGTGAGTCTTGACAATAATGACAGCGTCTGGCAGGAATTCCGCTTCCGACACATTACGGATGCTCAAGAAGGTATTATGAAGCAACTGAAGGATCTTGTGGGGTCAAACCGCTCCATCGCCAACCTGCGGTCGGGCGAGAAGCTGAATCTAGATAAGATGCGTGATGTGATTGCCACGATGCCTCAATACAAAGATCAGCTGGCACTGTTATCAGCACATATCACTATCATGGAGAAGTGTATGGAACAGTTTAAGCAGCGTGCACTCAAAGATTTGGCTGTTCTGGAGCAGAATCTGGTGATGGGTACCACTCCAGACGGTGACAGCTATGCCTCGGGTGACATTGATATTGCTTATATGCTTAATAACCCAGATATTGAGCTTCGCGATAAGCTACGTCTGCTGCTGATCTTTTTTATTGCCAACCCGAGTCTTACTGAGAACGAGCGGCAGAAGCTTGCAGCGCTAGCTAAGTTTAGCTACGAGGCGAAAGAGACGATTAAGAACATGGGGCTGGTGTTGCGCTGGCCTCATGCTCTCGATTTGCTTAAGCAGCTACAGCAACGGTCCTCGCTGTATGCTAAGGGTAACAAGTGGGGGCTGGCTGCCATGCGCGTTCATGATGGTGGAATGAGGAACGACGGCGAGACGCGGCCCTACGATGTTAGCCGCTACATGCCTGCTTTTAAGAACGTGTTAGAGAACTCTATCGAGGGTCAGCTTAGCGAGGAGTTGTTTCCGTATGTGGTACCACCTGAGAGGCCGAATGACACCCACATGTCTGTTGGTGCCAATTCACTGCGCGGATTAAGTGCCACGCGCGTGGCTTCAGCTGCAGAGCGCTCAGGATCGCCTGGGAATAGCATGTGGTCTACTCTCGCGAGCTCCGTTGGGCTGCAATCCAGCGATAACACGCGTGCATCAACAGGTTCACAGCCATCAAGCTCTACCCCGCTTCAGATTAAATCGCTTCGTAGTGGGAGACCCACATGGCAGAAGCGCGAGAGCTCTCCCGCCAGCACAACAACAACTTCGCTGACTGATAGCATTGCTTCAGCACAACCTTCGCCAGTGATTCAGAGCTCGCGCCAGCGCCAGGGGCGCGTCATTTTATTTGTCATTGGTGGCATCACGCATTCTGAGATTCGTGCGGCAAATGAGCTTTCGCATAAATACGGGTATGAAGTTATTGTTGGTTCAACTCATGTTATTGAGCCAGAAGACTACCTCTACGAAGTGTCGACACTGTCGTTCGAGATTATGGCTGATGACGGCCGTCACCGTATAGAAATAAAGCCCAGTTTCTTTGCCCTCGGCTATGGTGGACCGCCCGAGATTGATCCGCTTGTTCTCTACAACGGCGACTCGGATATTCCCACATGGAGATCAAAGGTTCGTGCTATTGAATCGCATTCAACAGAGCCTTATCGACCGGAAAGGTCTGCCGGTGGCCACTATCGTGGTGGCGATAGCAGTCATTCTGCCAGCCGTGACCATGAACGCACTCATAGTCGAGGGCAGAACAGACCTTCAGACGGAAGATCCGCGGCAGCTGACTATAGGTCTCATGGCAGTGCGTCGTCAGGAATGCGAAGCGGGGACATGCATCATGGCAGTGGTGACCGGCGCCAAGCCCCGGGTGGTCCACGACCATATATGGGTGAGCGCAGCAAGTCGGAGATGCCTCCGGGGAGCGGCCCGTCACGCGAATACTATGGCGATGGTTCAAGAAGCTTGTCACGCCAGACTGCAATGTCATCACGTAATGAAAAGTCGGCCAGTCCAACATTTCATCGCGGCGAGCCAAGCGAACCTGGCGAAGCGCAGGGCTTTAGAGCTGGCTACGAGGAATTTAAGCAGCAACAACGGGAGCAACAGCAGATTCAAGAGCAGCAACGACAGCAGCAGAGGCAACAACGGGAACAAAAACGGGAACAGCAACAGCAGCAGCATATGCTTAGACCTCAGAATCGTCAGCCTTCGGCTGGTAATCCTGGAATATCTGCACCAATTCACGATTCAAAATCTCAAAGGCAGCCACAGCCGCCTTCATTAGAACAGCAACATATGAGCAAAGAGGAGTTGTTTCGTGCAAAGCTCGAAAAGTCACAGCAAGAGTGGGATGCGCTAACAGGAGCCTCGAAAAAGAAAAGGAGCAAGTTTTTGCTAAAGCGGTGATGCTTTGAATATTTATTTTAAATTGCAACACTATCTTTTGGTAAATAGTAAATTTTCAAGTTACTTGTAACACTTTATATTTTATATGTCTTTCCTAGAAGCGGCATAAGGTTTAACCGTATCGGTGAGGAATATTATTTAGTTGTAGACTGACCAGCATTAGCCTCGTCTGGTCGAGATATCTTCAAAGGATTATACATGGAAAGTTATCTCTTAAGCTGACTTTACACTTGCACTTCAAGCACCCTAGATGCTAATTGAAAGTAATTGGGCAACAGATGATCTCATCAACGACTTTGGCAAGTAATTTTTAAAGATATGGCTGGTGGGGGGTTACTAGCCAGAGACATGCAGGCCGGAAGAATCGCCGCATGGCGCAGCCCCAATACGACAATTGAGTGGTTAGTTGTCAAAAAACCTGCACGTGGAGAAAAGTATCCATGCTACAGATTGCTGTAGTCGTTGTAAAACACCTGCATCTCCTCATCTGCACCACCTGCGCCAATAATGGTGATACACATGTGTTGTTCCTGACAAAAGCGCCTACATATGTGCACATAGAATTATGTTCCAAGACCATCTGCGCAACCGTGGCTTTCCGTTCAGCTGCACATGTGCTTCTACAATCCTCGTTTGATTGATTCTGGGCGTGGCGCGTAACATGGTTTTTCGACCATCCTTTTGTTCCGATTAGATTTGGTAGACTGCGCCCAAATATATTGCCAAACTACAACTTGTAACACAATACAGTTAAACTTTATAGTTATACACAACGTATTCAGGCGTCGACACAGGATTAGAAGAAGCATATTGTATTACTGTCAGCTGGCGCAGACATCAACATCCAATATCCGCTGCTACAGCGTAGCTTGTGTTTGTTTTTAACCGATTGTGTGCTTCAGCTGCGGCTGGACAAAAACAGCAGAATCAAGAAAAAACAGCCAGCTAAGCCACACACGTCTACAACAACCGATTCCCGTCTAGAACCCAAACAAGGCGCGATAAGCCTCAGCAAGCGTTTGTATGTATATATTTTGGCTGCAGCTCAGCCTCCTTTTGCTGGCAAAATGCTCCCTGCTTTTCAAAAGCTCCAAGCTAGGCTGTGGATGAGAATGATGCTTGCATATACCCCTGCCCTCCCTGTAATATGTTTTCTGACGGGGTGAGTCCAGGGACAGCTCCGTCTCTGCTACTGCTTTATGACCTAGTAGCAATCCGCTTCGAGTTGCGGGGCGAATTCCACCTGGCACTGCTCTCCTCCCATGCGCCCACGCTTGCCTAGTGTGATGCATTAGAATGGATATATGGTGACGCCCTGCTTTACTACTATTTTTCTGGGCATTAACATGGTTTTTGGTGGGCCACGTTTCTCAAAAGTCCCCCATCCCCTGCACGCCGCCGGAGTTTTGCTTTTTTTGCTGCATTGGGAGCGTTTGGCTGTCAAATAAAAAAGGTCCTACACTTTGGGCCTGCGCCTCTAAAAACTATGTAACGAGAGCACTTCATTCTTGCATTCTTTTTGTGAGCCATTCTCGAACAACGCTATGCGCAGAATGACACCATTGGAAGAAATACCAGAAAGCCGCTTGCGGTTTTATGGCCTGCCTTGTCATCAATGGATGTTGTTTTGAATTTTAACGCATTGCAAGTCTCCCCTGTCCAGAGGGAGGGGGGGCCCGCAGACCAGATATTACAAGCAATGGAAAAAAAATCAGGTCGGCGTTGTTCTGCGTCGGTAACTGCTAGTATTCTTGCGCGCCTCATGCAGCTAAAGTCTGAAATAGCAGGAATTGCAGAACAGCCTTAGCCGCTTGCAACAACTTGTCCCAGCATCCATGGTATTTACTGTCTTGGCTTTCATCCTTTCTCAGCGCATTTCATCTCGACACTTTTTTTTTGCATATAGCATTCGACATCTTCCAGCACTCCTTTCCTCAAATAACCCACTTCGTTTGCTTGCTGCTGACAAGCCCCCCAGCATCTTTTCCCTTCATACGACTCTTTGAAGCGCCCGCAGTACACTCCGCCACTGGCACTCTTGCATATAGGACTCTTACTTCTCCGCTCTTGGTACACAGCCCTTTCTCTTGTTCTCTTGCATCGCCATTCCTATTTGCATTTTTTTTCCATCTTTTCACAGCAGCAGTGGTAGAGGCCCAACAACAGCATTTAGTCGTCTGCCCTGCTTTCTGCTCTTATGAACTCTAGCTTGCTAATGTGCACACCCCTTTTAATCTTGCCATTCCATTAGAACAACTACTCCTTATACCCGGCTACTACAATTTTACACATGATCTCGAGCACTACAGTACATGCGCTTGCGGAGCGGAAGACAAAGAATCTACTTAGCATGCGTCCTTCCTGGATGAAGAAGGAAGCGGCCGCTGGGTCTGAAGCAGGCCAGCAGTCTCCTGTTTCTTCTAAGATCAGAGAGCTCACAACATCCGGACGCTCAAAACCCAAGGCGCTGAGTCGCTCACGCATCCGCGAATTGCTTACACTAGCAGTTATACGTAAGTTTTTCTGACTTCAGCCATTCAACGCTTCTCTTGCCTACTTTTGTGGCGACCTATGAGTACCAGCTCAGGCTGCCCGAATATCCGTTTACAACATCAATGGCTGCATAGATATGCGCTAACCATTACCTATTATGACTATTTCGCGGCAATCCATATGCTCTTCTCACCTGACAAGCCTTCCTGCAGTAAGGAGTAATTTGACTGACATTTTTTATATCCCAGCTCAGCCTAGGAGGGACTTTGTGATTACAAGCTGTTGGGAGAGGAGCCACCTTTTCTATTGCTTCCATTTGCTATATTACACCGTGCTTTGTTGTTGCCTGTTTATTGTGGCCATATTTCTTGCTTTTTGTTCCCGCCTGGCTGCATTGCGCCTTACTGCAATCAGCCTCTAATTCCACAAGCTTCTTGCCCTTCACGTTCCCACTACCGCATCTGTCTCTGCTTCCAATACTTGTTACATGAGGTGGCATTGGCGTGTAATTTCTCAGTTATCTAGACAATGACCATCACTCAAATCGGCGCGTGAGCTCCATAAAGACCGTAATTGCCCAGGTCAGGCGCACGCGATGAGGCGGGGATGTCCAGTGGTGTGGTTGCTAAATGCTCGCTAGTTCCACATCGGGGCTCTCCCCCACGCCTTTTTCGCTCTTTGCATTTTGCCTCTTCCGACATGCTCATCTCTGTGGCGTTAAGCCATGGTTGCCACATTCACCGCATCCACGACCTAAGCTGTCTAACGACGTAGCAACCTCTGCTAACTCTCCTATTTATATTTTTCCGTGTGTAGGACTAATGGAGCGTATGATCGCTGAGTTGTTTCCGTGTGCCAACGACGGCGAGTCCGGAAGTGGCTTAGGCGGAGAAAGCGATGCTGCAGCTAATGGACCGCTCCCAAGCTTTGAAGAGTTTTTGAAGCATATATGCCGCCGCACTCGCACGCCGCTGACGTGCATGTGTCTGGCGCTGCTATATTTGACAAGGCTTCGTGCCAATCATCCGCGCTCGCGAGGCTCGCCCGGATCCTCATACAGGCTGGCGCTGTCGTCACTCTGTGTAGCGACAAAGTATCTTTATGACGATGCCTATCATACGTGTTCATGGGTGCAGGTGTCAATGGGCCTGTTTAACCAACGTGAGGTCAACCAGATGGAAATGGAGTTTATGTACTTTTTGCATTACCAGCTTGGTGTCACGCCAACTGAGTGGAATCAATGGGTTGCAACGCTGGAGGCAAAGCTGGTCTCTCGCTGGCAGGAGAATGGAAAGGCGGACGTTATCTACGGCTTTGGACTATTTCTTTCTTACGAATGCTGCGAATCTAGTGCACAGGAGGCTGTCCGCGATGTCGCCTGGGGTGAGGGCGGGAAAAGCCTTCTTGCACTACTCGATAATGCTATACACTTTTCGCAAGACGTTGATCCAGCAAAGTGTTCGCCGTCGGCGGACTCTGCTGTGACCGATGCTACATGCATGCCGACGCCTGATCCAAACACATGGTTCCGTATTCGTTCGCCTGCGCTATCTGGTACTCCATACGCTGGAGTGGATACCGCTGTAACGACTGCAATATCAGGGTCTTCGGCTTCGATTACACCGACTACTGCACAATTTACCGATATTGCGATTCTTGGCGACGATTTTCCAGCAAGTAACTCACATCAGCAGCAGTCATATGTGCGACACTCCTATGTAGACAGCCGAGGGTTTTCACCAAGACTGCAAAAGTATGCGACAGTTGCTGCGAATGCATCTGCGTTTGCTGTGCGTCCCGGCTCTTCTTGCTCGGTTCCCGGCACTTATGCGACTGCCAGTCTTAAAAATACCTCTGGACACCGTGGCATGTACCTCTCTACATCTAATACAGTGTGCACTGGACACCGCCATGTTTCAGAGTCCGGTGCCCATGATTGGGCGCCACATGGCTCTTCTCGACTTGTGTCGCAGGCAGGCTCAGAGTCGGCCGTGGTTGGCAACTTGCAAGGCTCAAATCATATCAATACAACAACATCGCCGTTTGAGGTGCTAACTGGCGGCACTGTCGAAACCTCACACACTTGTACTGGCAACTCAAAAGACAGTATCGGTGACCACGCCTCAAGTGCAAGAACATATAAAGGATCTGTTAAGGGACTGACACACACTAGCCGACAATATCCACACTATGGCGCTGACCATCGGTTATCGGCAATTGCACGCGGCGCATTATCTAGCAGTGGTTATTCAGACATGTCGTTTGACGTGACGGATGGACAAGTAATGGCTGGCCATGCCAAAGACATGTTTATGTGTGGCCAGAGCCGAGGGACGATAAATATGACAGGGGAGGGAATAGGAAGCAATGGTGCAACTAGATCCTGCAGTGGATACGCATCTAACACATGTTCAGAAACAGAATTTGGACAGATGGATAGTCACTCATCCGATGTCACACACCGGCTTGTGCCGCAACGCGATCCTGGAATGGGATTAATGGCTGGATCACGAATCGCCTCGCCAGCAGTTGCACTACAATCACATCAACAGTGCAGTCGGAACAAGTACCTTGGCGGTGGTGTAGTAGGGCCCAATTTGCGCAATGCAGTATCGCCAAAATCGTCGACATCCTCATTACAAGGCAGTGGGCCGCGCCATAGCTGGCGTTACAGTGGCAGACACTCGGCAGCACACTTTGCACAAAAGCTGCGCTCGCTGGCAGCATTCAGCTGGACATCAGGAGGAGCTGCAACAAAGAATACCGATGGAGCCATATCATCCTCTTCGACTTGTTCTTCTGGTCAACAGGAGTGCTACAGCAACCATGGGTACCATACAATGCACTTGGGTGCAAGTAGCTGCTCGTCACATATCCAGACTTAGCATGCGGCGTTAACCAGTATGCGCAATAGCGCAGAAGACGCAAAATCTTTACACAATCTAGAGCTTGACCTGCCCAAGTACATGTCAATGCAGTCATGAGCTGGGTGCTTGAAATGCAGCATA
>JANBTM010000095.1:26060-38009 GCA_027578695.1 Coemansia sp. RSA 1365 | reverse complement strand
AGTAATATCAACATAATACACGCAACACTACTTGACACAAGTTATTTAAAGGACAAGCTACCATCTTGGGTAGAAGATTATATAAAAGTTACAGGCAGTCTACATCAATTTATTCGCATTACAAGTAGCACCGACCAGTCCAAGGCGCGGACCTCATAATAATAACATTCGGGGAAGTTACCACTGCTTTAAGCTAGGAGCAGGATCGCTTTACATATAATTTCTTTGATCTTATTAAAAAAAATTATTGAGGTAATAGGTATGATATGTGGTTAGTTTTTTATTGTACGATATTTAGTCTGCGTTTGTCCTATGTGTCTTTCCTGTAGATGTACACACTCATTTTACGCATTTGACTGGCTTTTATTAGTTGTATCTTGAAACAAGATTTGTCTAGAATATCTCTTGTTGAGAAAAGCGGACACTGCCTGCTCTACAGACGCTGGTGATTTATAGGTTGCTGCCAATACAAGCTGCGCCCTAACCTTTACTGCTGATGTTGTTGGCTGGAACTGCCATTCTGTGTTCTGCGAAATGGGTAATCCTTATTGGCTGTCTTATGCGTTATTGTTTACAATGCAAGAGCAACAGGAACCACACCACTAATGCACAAGTGACGCTCCCAAAATGACGTAAACAAACTGCCCTCTCCAGAAACCTGTCGTTTCAATCACTTCAAAAGTATTCTCATCCAAACGCAGGTATTTTCTACGAAGCAGTGTGTGTAAATGTCTCGTAGCTTTGTTTTATTGAATTTCGCTGTTGGCGTGCTGCTTGCACTTATTACTTGGCGATATCCCACCAGTGTTCTTGAGGTACCGGCGCCTGTTCTACTTAATGGCGTTGACGTTGACGCATATGAACCCGGGGGGCCAAAGCCTGTCCGCGCAGCGTTTGTAATTCTTGTGCGGAACTCGGAGCTGTATGGAATGAAGCGGGCAATGCGTCAGATTGAAGACCGCTTTAATTCACGTTTCAACTATCCTTACGTGTTTCTAAACGACGTGCCTTTTACAGAGGAGTTTAAAACCTCCACGGCAGCAATGACAAAGGCCAATGTCACATATGGAACAATACCACAAGAACATTGGTCATACCCATCATGGATCAACCAGACATATGCGAAGGAGCGCCGCGAGGATATGAAAAAGCAAGGCGTGTTCTATGCGTTAAGCGAGAGCTATCGGCACATGTGCCGCTTCAACAGCGGGTTCTTCTTTCGCCATCCATTGCTCGAAAATATTGAATACTACTGGCGCATCGAGCCCGGTGTGGAGTATTCGTGCGACATCGACTATGACCCGTTTCTTTTCATGCAGCGTCAGGGCATAAAGTACGGCTACACCATTGCGCTACACGAGTATCCCGAGACTATCCCGACGCTGTGGTCCACTGTCAAGGATTTTATAGCGAAAACACCCAGTTTTGTTCGCCACGAGGGCGGATATCAGTGGCTGTCCAGTGACGGCGGCGCTACCTACAACGGCTGCCACTTTTGGTCCAACTTTGAGATTGGCTCACTTCGCTTCTTTCGCTCCAAAGAATATCTGGAGTATTTTGAGCACCTTGACAAAGCCGGTGGCTTCTTTTACGAGCGTTGGGGCGATGCGCCTGTGCACTCGATAGCTGCTGCGCTGCTACTGCGCAAGGAGGAAGTGCACTGGTTCGAGGACATCGGATACTATCATAATCCATGGAACAACTGTCCGCAAAGTTCTGCCTCTCGCTTACGCTGCCATTGCGATCCTGCCGGCAGCGCCGTGCATCACTACTGGGCATCGTGCACTCGAGCTTGGCCTGCCTTACCAGAAAGCAATATCACTAAAATTGACTAGAGTCCTTTTTGTGATTGCGGAGAATCATGCATGCGGTGTCATCAGTTCTGCCTTTGCAGGAAGCTTATGCATAAAATTTTAGGTCTGGTACTTCTTTCTCTTCTCCCGTTGGCTTTGGGTTTGCTTTCTACGTGCAAGGTTTTTTTTTTTGTCCCTGCAGCTACGATATTGCGCTATCCAATACTCTGCTGGCTTTGAATCTAGTCACCGCGCCAGCGCCACATACATGAGCAGACGAGGCATGCTGCGCCGGGGCTTTACAGATCTGACAGACCTTGACTGTGACGATGCCTTGGTACTTGACAGAACCAAATACGTAAATGACCCGATACATGGTTATATTACTCTGAATGAGGATATGCTAAAGTTTATTGACACGCCGCAGTTCCAGCGCTTGCGTCATTTGAAGCAGCTTGGCGCGGCATACTCGGTCTTTCCTGGAGGTAGCCACAATCGCTTTGAACACTGCATCGGCACAGCACACTTGGCAAATGAAGTTGTACAAGGTCTTGCGCAGCGCCAGCCCGGCCTACACATTGACAGCCGCGACATACGCTGCGTAACCCTGGCAGGCCTTTGCCATGATCTGGGACATGGCCCCTTCAGCCACCTCTTCGACAATGCTTTTATTCCGCGCGCTCGGCCGGATGTTGAGTGGTCGCACGAGATAGGATCGGAGATGATGCTGCATCACACAATTGATGAAAACAATATTGAAATCGATGATGCAGATCTCCGCCTCATTAAGCAGCTCATCCGGGGCAGCAGCAGGCGAGTTGATGGCGAGAAGATGTTTTTGTTTGATATTGTCGCAAACCAGCGGAACGGCGTTGATGTCGACAAATTCGACTACATCCAGCGGGACTGCTACAACGTTGGCGTCAAAAGCAGCTACGACTTTTCTCGGCTTATGCTCAATTCGCGCGTCATCGATGACGAGATCTGCTACAATACCAAAGAGAGCTTTAATCTGGCGGAGATGTTCCATACGCGCTACAGCCTACATAAGCGCATTTACAGCCATCGTGCAGCCAAGGCCATCGAATTCATGCTTGTTGACGCTCTGCTTGTGGCTGACCCCATTCTGAGGATATCCCAGGCGATCTCAGATCCGCACCTGTATCAGCTGCTGACTGATGATATTGTGCGCGACATTGAGCGCTCAGTGGCCCCTGAGCTAAAGGAAGCGCGTGATCTTGTCTCGCGTATCCATACTCGTGATATATACAAGTTTGTCGACGAGTTTATTCTGCCTCCAGAGCTGGTGTCTGAATTTGGTACGGTGGTCAACGAGGCTGAAATCGTCGGTTACCGCTCGAACAACGACGACTTTGTCGAGAGAGATGTACTAGTCGATGTGTGCCGCATCCACTATGGAATGAAGAAGGAGAACCCTGTCAATCACATAAATTTCTATTCCAAGTTCAACAGCACCGAAAAGTTCTCCATTGCAAGCGAATTTGTCAGTCTCTGTGTCCCCGAAGAGTTTGAGGAGCACATCCTCCGCATCTTCACTCGTACGCCTACCAAGCGCAACCAGATCCAGCGTGCCGCGCGCAGGCTCATCGAAAAGCTTAACACCGACGTTGCCGCCCGCTCACCTGGTAGTACGCCTCAGAACCTTACTCCCAATCGCGGTCTGACGCTTCCCAGCAATTTGGTCCTTGCCGAAACTAAGAGGCGTCGTCTAAAGTTCCACTAGAATTCTGTCATTTTAGCTCACAACAACGTGTTCCTTCTAGCTAACCCCATTTGTGTGTAAAAAATATGTTTTTTTATTCCGTGCTATGTTATGTTTAGCTTCACGGCTGATAAAACAAAACTACTCATCCTTCTTCTGCTCTGTGCCCACGTCGGTACTTGCTTCGGTTTCAGCACCAGCAGAACCAGCAGCAGACGACTGTACAGCCGGCTTGTTAGCATTCTTTGGCGCCTCCCATGCGTGCAAGGGGACAAAGCTCTCAAAGAAGCCCACATCCTCAAACAGATTAGGAAATATCCAGAGTCCTTGCGGGCAGGCGACGACAGTTATAATGTAAACGATAAGACGCACAATAGCAATGGCAAACAGCAGGCCCAGCAGGCCGAGTGCCACCATCGACAGATACCATGTTCCATTTCTAAGTACAGAGGGCCATAGAGGGAACATGACACCAGCCAATACCACTGCCACAACGCCGATTCCACCAAGGATGACCATGATCTGCGAGCCCTCGTAGAGCCACGCGTAGTATGTATCCTCGTCAACGTTCTGCATGGGATTTATGCGAAGCATGCTCGCAGCCTGCGCATCTCGGTCGCAGCGCACAATGAGCTGAAAGTCAAGCAGCTCTTGTAACCACTCTGTGGCTTCTTCGCGCGATGCGCATCGGGGCTTCTTGCCGCCCTCCTCCTTTGTCAGTGCATTCAGGGCGCTCTTGCCCTTAAAATACTGCACCCGGCGCCCGTTTAACACGCCCTCGCGCGCGCGCAGCCCAGATTTGGATGGGCTTTGGAGGTAGCTAGCAAATCCTAGCAACTCCTTTGGCGGACTACTGATTGCATTAGCATCTGCCATTCCTCAGATATACTCACTGAAGGCTGTTGCTTGTACGTACAGACTTATAGTCGGAAGTCCAAAGTTTTTAGAATAATTAGTATCTCTAGCTATACGAAATGCTCTTTAAATAGAATTGCAGAGAAAGCAAACCCGCAGCACACCAAAGCAATGTGAAAGTTCAGGACTGTCAAAAGCAGTAGGGTGGCGTCCGAGCTGCTTGCATTCAAACCGCGAAGATCAACAGATGAAAGTAACGCGTGATTTCAGGGCCCAATGCACTGGACAAACGTTTCTCAAAATGAGCACTGATGCCACAGCGCCCTCCGCTCAAAGCACACACTTCATTCTTGGGCCCCTCTGCTGTTGCCGCCGCTAGTTCTCCAGAACTATAAACATCATTGGGATGTTGATTGGATAGGCGTACAGCAACAGACAGTAACAAGCTCCCTTTATTGCTGCATCTCAGGGACTGATGCCCGCGTCGACGCACGTTGCTCTCTTTTGGCCTTGCAGTGCCTATATGTGCGTGTTTTTCTGGGCGATGCCGACCAAAAGGTGGTAAAATACGTCAGCACAGCTGTCAGCCAGCAACCCTTGGACTGAAAAGCAGTTATCGAGCAACAGTAGATTCGAGTAGGGCGTGTGCGCTTTGGGCCGATTGCAGCCTGTTTAGTACTTGAATCCCCCCTCTCCAAATTGAATCCAAAACAAGCGTCGCAGACGCAAATGGCAGATGTATTCTCTATTCTCTATCTCATATAGACCGGTAATGCCGGCTAGCAAAAAGGTTAGCTCGTAGTTTAAACAGCGCACGGTTATTCCGTTTTCTTTTTTCTTTTCTTTAGTTCTACTCGCTTGTGTGTGCGTGTATGCAGTTTGCGCAAAGCTCAAGCAGGTGTATTTTTTTTATTGCTAGCTCATTGTTACGATTATTCTGACGAGATCCTAAACACTAATTTTTCTTAACGCAAGTTATACGTGTCTTATTTTTAATATTAAAGTTACTAGAGATATTTGTACTAAAATTCTCTTTATTTGTGCATGTACTTCTGGTAATTGCTACAAATAATCTACCGTCACTTTCTCCAGTACAACCTTGCCTTTGTAAGTGTAGTTGTATCAGGCAATCCTGCTTTTGCATTGAGTAGGGTGGGTTGTTTGGTCATTGATCTTGCGCATTTGAACAAGTCAACAGCATGCAGGTACACTATGGCATATTTCTAGAAGCTTGACATTGACACGTATTCTTGTATATTTAACATATTATATTTCTAATTTGCGCGCTTGCCCTACCAACACACAACCTTATTGATAACGCGTATTTACGCTATAACATTAAACATAACGCACTTTTTATAATTTTCACACATCCACAATTGTCACACATATCTGCTTAATTTATTTAAACACGTTAGCACCTCTTGCTAAAACCATGGACATTGAGGCAGTACGCACCATTCTTACCGAACTTGATCTGGATAGCTATCATCAAGCAACAAAACAAAAACCACCAATTGACGATGTATGGCCGTCCAGCGTAGAGGATGCGTTTATAGAAGGTAAGTTGTCGAATTGCTATTTAGGAGGTTGACATAGAAGAATGTTGGATAAACGACTAATAGCCAACGAAAAAAAATATTTTTTATTTTCTGCCTTGTAGCTGTGCAGATATTTGCGCCAGTTGGGCAAAAGAAGTATCAGGTTGTGGAGAAGCACAATGGCGGCAGCACAACCGAGTTGATTGGAAGAAACGACATAATTTCACGATTTATTTTTATGAAGACGCGCCAATACCGCGCACGAAAACAGGTATCATCACACATTCAAGTGTGGGCTCACTGCAAAAAGCCTCCCAGCAGCCGCGAAATGCCTATGACAGAATTTGAGCAACTCCAGATAATGTTCCGAAACTTTTATAGCAGAACAACATCGGATCTGAAGCCATCCAAAAAACGGGTTCGGCGTGTGGTTTCAGCAAGCAATGTTTCTGTATCGCATAGCGCCCCGCCTCGATGCTCTCTAGGAATCCACAGCGAAACGTCAAGCCTATCTTCCACTGCCACAGCCGCTGCTGATGTGCGCAAAAGAAGTCTTCCCTGGGCTGATAGCAGTCCAACAAAGCGGTACAGAAGAGTGGTATCTGAGCTGCCGCCGCTGTCATTTGGCCCGTTTAGAGACTATAGCGATGAGCTTTCCGACGTTTCAACGCTGGATGCAAACACACTTCAGTTTCATTGTAACTCCGGTCTTCACGGTGTGGCATTTGACATGTGTACTACCACAAACACACCGCTAGCTGCTGAACAGATGTTCCCACAAATCACTCCGCTTTCTGCGCATCCGGCAATTTTTGCATCACCTTTAGATGCTGCAATGAACTCTGAGCAGTTTATGTACGATTTGGGAATTGCTGTACCTGCAAGTGCATCTACGACAGCATTTACATCCGCAAGTATCGCGGAACTGGCATGTCTAGATAGAGGCTTTGCTAACGCTGATATAGTATCTAAGGAGCGTATGGCCAGCGTGGCCGCACTCGCGCCTAACTCATTATTCGCAGAGCTTCCCAAGAGTGTGCTGTCAGCAGATGCTATATCGGCATTTGCGTCTGCGGTTGGCGCATTGGAAGGCGTCAGATACCCAGAGCCGCCGATTTCTGGTGATATTGCCTCTATTTCTACCTACACATCGCACGTCAGTGATGCCGTGGCAGCTACTTGTGTTAACGGTAGGCCCTCCAAAGTCATGCTAGACCATTATGCCGTAAGACCTTCAGTAGATGACACCTATACCCTGCGGCTATCTCCGCATTTATCGAGTTTGCCTGAGAATAGTACTAGCGCAGCAAACAAGCATCGACTTGCTGAGCTGAGCACAATACTGGACACAGATGGCATTGGCATATCATCAGCAGATGTAGTTGCAGCCTCTGCAGGGTTGAGTGTGGCGGATTTCTGCACGAACACACAGGTCAGCGGAGAAAAGCTTCCGCGAGTCGAGGGCATTGCTAACAAAAATGCAACCAACTCTAAGCCAGCATGTCTCGACAAGTCTGCCAGTTGTGTTGGACTTTCGAGTCGTGCTAGTGGCGCCAGAAGCTGCAGTTTGACATGCAAGTCAGGCGCGCGCGTAGAAGCGGCGGGCAGGCGCACAGAACCTCTGGTGGACTCTAGCCTTGACAACGGAACGGGGACCGAGTGGATGGAGCGCTTCGGAAGCCTCGTCAGTGCACAATATTGCGACCCCAGCGTCTTGACCGCCAAGAGCGGCAACATGTCGCCGCAGCCCAGTAATAGCAGCCATAGTAGCACCGATTGCGACAGCAGCGCAGTTGACTGGTACGCAATGTTCTCTCAATATCTCCACAGCATTAGTTAGCTTTTTCGCTGCAAACGCCAGGAGAGTGCGTGCACCTGACATGAACTGGCTGTACGGCCACCGCGCCATGCACGTGCTTTAGGTACCTCTCCAAACTTTGTCTTGGGTCTCACACTCCCTCTTCTCTTCTTTTTGTCTTGGCCGCTCTGCCTTGCCAATTGTTACGCCTTTTTTTACGTTTACGCACCATTTCGCACTCGCAGTTACAATAAACACACTAGTATCAGTGCTTACGCCAACACCCGTGCTTGAACTAGTCAAACACGCACATCTCGTAGACGCATTTCGCGCAAGTGACTTTCCTACCAGCTTGGAACGGCAGCCAGCCCAACCCCACGGTCACTGGGTGTGTGCCTAGTATACTGCCCAGTTTGTCGCTTGGTTTCACCAAGTACAAGAACAAACCACAAATTCAACTATACGTCGTGGTGTGCTTGTGCGCTTACATAAAACACCACCAGCATCGCATATTAATTACGGCGAGGCAATGGCTGAGTCACTGGATCAGATCTGGCGCGCGCTACAGGGAATTCAAGCGCTTAACCTTGAAGGAAAGGTTGCAGTCTTAGATAGGCTTCGCGAGGGCCTCACACAGGGATCCAATGGATCGGTAAGTGTACTGAAGTTTTTGTGCGCCATTGCGCACCTAATAGCCACTTGGTCTGACAATCACTTATAAGCTTAGCCGCACCAGCATCTGTTTTGAAAATATCAGCCTCTGATTTTGTGCGTTGTCACTGGTTCCTTGTGGCAGTGCCTCCTGTAGCCAAAGGCAGTTGATGGTATAATCACCACGCTCGCGCCAATTCTTGGCTCGTCGCAGGTGATTGCATGTCAAGCAGCGCTTGGATGTGTCCAGCCGCTTACAGAATACGCAACGCGCGAAGCTGGAACACAAACAGTGAAAGCTCTGCTTCATTTTATTCTTCCACAGGTGCTCGACCGACTCGGAGACGGCAAGATGGCATTGCGTGAGCTGGCGCTGAGCACGCTTATTGCAATGTGGGCTGAGATGTCTGCGCTGCAAAGTAAAACACCGATGTCATCCGGGCGCGAGCGGTCCAGGCAGCAGCCGTACGAGTCTCGAGCCGCTGAGGGGCTCAGTTCGATTCCCAGGCTGGCATCGCCATCTCGATCAGGAATACCAAAAGCGCGAATACCAGGGCAGTCTGCATCGCCTCAATCATCGCAGTGGAATGCAGTGGCGGCGTTTGAACGTGAAGTACAGGCGCAAGGATTTGGACACAAAACATGGAGAGTGCGAGAGATGACGCTAGAGTGGTTGATGGCATGTATTGAGCAGTTCCCTGGGTTTCCAGCAGCCTGCTACATCTCACACGCATTTGCGCAGCTCGACGACTCCCAGGATGCAGTGCGGCTTGCCAGCAAGCGGGCGTTGAACACGATATATCATACGCGTGCAGAGTTACAAGAAGAAATAGTGGCCAGGGCACAACGCCTTGTGCCACAACGAACAACAGTGCTCTCTGCAATTACAGCGCCACCGGGCGAACTGGCGGCAGTGCTCTCGCCGCCGTTTAGCGGGATGCGCAGCACATCACGCATGGGCCCCATCCAAATAACGCGACCACACTCACGCGTAAGCAGCTCGCGCGCAGACTCGCGCGCCGCAATCCTTCAAGGAGCGCAGTTTGGAGGTCGCCCGCCAGTGCCGGCGCTACCATGGGGCGGCGCTCCCCGGAGCATGTCACAGCAGGGACATCGTCCGGGATCGCATACTGGATTTCTTAATCCGCCTTTTACTAGCCCGCTTCACTCTGCGAGCGGCAGTCAGCGGCGGCAACCGCCCTCAAGCCCAGGCACGTATGCACATATGGGAGGACTGGCGGCTAGCGTTGGAGGACAGAGCTCGCCGTCGTCGCCTCAAAGCAGTGCATCTACATTGATGCTTCCGCGTCCAATGTCTTCGTTGGGAGGTCGACGCGCGGCGCCGAGCGTCGGGCCGCGGCGGCCGATCCGGAGACAGACGTCCAGCGCACAGATACCGGCGCCGTTTGCGCCCAGTCATGATACTCCGACAACCGTCCGCGTACACCATGTGCCAAGCAAGAGCAGCCTGGCAGCGGAGTTTTCACGGTCAGTGGGGGTTTTTGCAGGGCGCGAGTCTGAGGACAACTGGGTCCAGCGCGAGCGGGCCGTCGGGCTTTACCGCGGGATTGTCTGGGGCAACGCGGCTACGGAGTTTCGCACAGAGCTCGTGGACCTTTTAAAGGAGCATATCCACCAGCTGCTTCAAGCTGTAGGTAGCCTGCGCACTTCGCTGTCTGCTCACGCAATGGATCTGTGTGACGACATTTCCGCGCGGTTGGGGCCACACGCGGACGCTGTGGCTGATGCCATTATCGAGGCGCTGCTGAAGCAATGCGCGCAGACAAAAAAGATCGGCGCACAGCGGGCGGCTCTGTCGCTGGCCACGGCGTTACAGGGGTTCCCTTTGCGCGCCAGGCGCGTGGAGCTATTGCGGCAGCGTATGTCGGAAAAGAGCGCCGGGTTACGGCTGGCTGTAGTCTTGGCGTGTATCAAAATTCTGCAAAGACACGGCGTGCACTTGGACTCGGGCGACCGCCGTGGCACAGAGATTCTTTCATGTTTTGCTGATATTGTTGTGTGCGGACTGAAGGACGCGTTGCCGTCCGTAAGGGAACCCGCTCGCAATCTCTTTTGGGCGTTTTATGAAGTATCAGAGCCACAAGCCAGCCGCGCATTGGCTGAGCTTCCCACCAGTATGCGTACTTCACTTGACCGTGCCAGGCCTGTGCGTGACAGCCGCCACCAGAGTCCGACAACCAGCCGTGCATCTGGCGCGCGCTCCAGTTTTAGCAGCGTGCAGGGAGGCTCGACGCTTAGTCTTATGGGCATGGTTGCGGATTCTTCTCCGCAAAGGTCGCCGTCGGATAACACATCTAGCTCGCTGGTTACCAACAATAACGTCTCGCTGGCCGAAGAAACGCGCAATTTGCATTCCTCTTATGATTTGCATGGCATTCAATTACCCAATGCGATTGGCAGTTTGGCAGAAGCGGACGAGTCGGAGAAGGCGGCTGTGCCGAACGCGTCTGCGCGGAAAGATTTAGATGCCAGTAGGAGCCCAAACACGCCGACTGCACAGAACCCGAGCCATCACCCACACTTGCGCGTGGCAGATCTGAGCACGCCGGTTCGAGCGCGCGTATCGCTTGGCTTGATCGATTTTACCATGGTGGAGATGGGGGAATCACTACTCGATATTGCGAACGCCAGCTCGCCCGAAAGTTCTGCTCTTGTCCAGGAAGGTTGTGCGGCGTCTGCTCAACCCACCACAGCGGAGTCTCCAAAGCAGCACCAGTTCAGTGTGCTGGCTCAGCCTGAGCAAAGTGCCATACAGGGTCCGCCACCTACGCCCGACCACACACCGCAAATATCGCCATCTCCTAGCACCGCGACGCGAAACACCAGCACTGCGTCGCTCAACACGAGCGTGCTGGCCACCCCTCGCACACAGGGCGCGCGCTACTGGCATGGGCCATTGGAGTCACCCATCCAATCCGCCACCCTACGCCAACCCGTGGCAGCATCGCCGATGGCTATTGGAACTCCGCAGCGCCAGGGTCAGGCTGAGTCGTATCTGCTGCGTCTGGCAACAAACGATGCTGTGGACGAGCGGCTGTTCCGCAACCTGGCACGCTTTGCCAAGGAAGAGTCAGGTGCCGTTTGGATAGATGAGAAGCATGGCGGTGGTGCGTATCTGGTGCGCGTGCTGGATGCATGTCTGAATTGGCTGCGTACTCCAGCTGAGGGACGCGACGCAGTCTTCATGCGCGACAGCTGCTTTGACGTGTTGCGTGTACTTGTGCGCCGCAAGTCGCAACATTTTTCTCTGCCATCAGCACGCCTCCTGTTGCTGGAGGTTTTGCGCAGCCGCCTATTTGAGTCAACAATTCTGAGTGGCTCGGCTGAAGACGTGTTCTACGACATGGCTACTCATCTGGATGTCGGTCTGTGCTTTGCACTTGCTGAAGACTTTTTCCGCCGTGCGCCGCTTCCGCCGCTTCAGGAGCCTGGTGCTGCTCGCCCAGGTCACTCTGTGCCCCTAAAGGCTCAAGTTTCCACGCCGGCTGAGCTGGATCCGCTTGGTGTTATTCCTATGGAAAATGCCTTGGCAGGGGTGCTCGAGTTTGTTGCTGAAGTTGTAGTTCG
>JANBTM010000095.1:0-18171 GCA_027578695.1 Coemansia sp. RSA 1365 | reverse complement strand
ACTACAGGTACCGAATGCAAATATGCGTACGATGTGGTTGTGGTGTTTGGCAGGCCTTCGACTTACACTCAATGGTGCCTTTATAGGCGTCTCTCTTCGTTCATCAGCTGACATTGCATCTGAGCAGTCAAATCCGACACAGACAAAACAAAAAGCACTAACAAATGTACAATAGAATTCTCAGAGCTTTGCGAGAGAAGCAAGGTGTTTTAGGAGAGTTCCCAAATGAGACAATTTGTGCACGTGTGCCTGAAGTTATTGAGGCCACCTTATGGGAGTGGCATTACGAGGGGGTTTTGCGTGCTCGGCCCACACAAAAATGCGCTGGCATGACACTTTGCCCGTCTTCTCCCCAGACCTGTTCTGCAAACAATTTGCTTGGAGATTGGTCAACTGGTGGATTGAGAAGAGCTATGAATTTTTTTTTTTTTTGAGCCTGTGAGCCTTCCTCAGCACCTTTTCTCTTGCCTTTGTGCACCTAGCATTAATATAAATATTAGGATATTTATTTCGCGTTCCAGCTTTACTCATTTCGCACTGCACTGCACATCCACACATAATCGCTAGCAACGGCAGCTACGCGGCTGCTAAAAGCACCAACATGGCCGTCACAAACTTTGAAGTTTACGCGACGCGCTTGCGCGACGATCGACTAAACATAAAGCTTAAGCAGACTATTGCGCATGAGCTATGCGAGTCACTCGAATTTTCCCAGCTACAGGATTACACGCGTTTTGTGGCAGTTCTGTGGCCGGTTATTCGCGATCTGTTGCTTAAGACATCGCCAGTGTTTGTCAGCACCTCCCCCGAGCAGGTAAGCACAAACTGCAGCGCGACACTGTGCGCCGCTCACTGTCTCTGCACGATAGCACTGAAACTAATTGCATACAAAATGACATTTCGGTTGTAGAGACTCCGGTCAACGCTGCTGGAGATTATCCAGCGGATTCCCCACAGTGAGGTGTTTAGACCGATAGTTCAAGAGGTGGTGACGACGCTTGTGACATTGGTGAAGATCGAAAATGAGGAAAACGCGGTGGTGTGTTTGAAAATCATATATGAGCTCCACCGCATGTATCGCCAGCTGCTGGAGAACGTTGCACAGCCATTCCTTGAGCTGGCCTCAGAGCTCTATTGCAACTCCGACCAGATGCTAAAGTTGGCAGAGAGCATGGACACGCCGGCATCGTTGTCAACACCAAACGCCAGCCTGCTGTCGCCTAGCGCAATGTCGCCAGGCCCTGACTCTGGCGACTCGGCATCCAAAAATCTCAGCAAGGCCGCAGCCTCATTCAAGGTTCTGACAGAAGTGCCGATAATTGTGGTTTCGATCATCCAAGCAAACAGGCGGCACGCAGAGCCTTTTGTCACCAATATACTGCCACACATTTTGCACATGCTTGAGCTTGGACCAAAGACCAACCACCCTGCACAGCAGCATCCAGAAGCAACTTCTGCGTATGGGCGTAGTGCATACGCAGATTTAATCACAGCACAATCAAAAACACTATCGTTTCTCGCATTCTTTGCGCGTGGATTTACAGCGTTGCTGCTGCCATTCCAGGATCGTATAGCACAGCTGACGTTGCATCTGCTTTGCGTGTGCCCAGCAGAATCCACAGCCACGCGCAAAGAGATGCTGATTGCTACCCGTCACATTGTTTCGACAGAGATCCGCAAGGCGTTTGTACCGATTGCAGACAAATTCCTGGATATGCAGGTTCTTGTTGGCACGGGCCTGGCGAGCCAGTGCATTCTAAAGCCGTTTGCGTTCAGCATGCTAGCTGACCTAATGCACCACATCCGCTCGGAGCTCTCGCCGGCGCAACTGACTCGGATGGTCGACTTTTACGCTGGATGCATGCACGACCAGTCGCTAAGCTCAGGCGTACACACGATGTGCGCAAAGCTGCTGCACAACATCACCGAGTGCATCATGCTGATACCTGACAAGCGACACGGGCGCGTGCTGCTTCTGTCGATTCTCCGTACGTTTGTGTCCTCGTTTGCAGCCATCGGCGGCAGTGCGGCGGCAGCAATCGACAACGCCAGGTCTGGAAATGCTTATTCAGAGGACAAGCTTTATGGCGGCAGTGAGATGATCCGCACAAATGCCTTTGAGCAGGGTGATCGGATTAAGGAACTGCGTTTCCTGCTGCGCAGTCTGGTGACCGGTTGCAAAAATGTCATGTACGCTCTTCGCAAGTGCGACTCGACACTGGCGCTGGGAATGCATCACCAGGCACAAGGCGCCGGGGACGAGGCAAACGCACCAGTTGGGCTGGGTGATGGCACAGGCACGCGTGCACCGTCAATGGTAGCCAACCAGGAGGCTGAGCTGGCCGGATTTGAACTGGATTTGCTGAAGACGCTGTTTCGGGAAGGGCTACGCGCGTGTCGGATCCACGATGTTGAGCGCGTTCGGGCAGAGACAGCGGCTCGTAACGAGAACAAGGCGCAGCCTCCACCTTCCCGCGAGACGCAGATCAAGCTGTTGGACCGTGAAGGCAAAGAGCAGATTGACCACTTTGCAAACCTTTTTATCAACCTGGACCTTGCGGTGTTTCACGAGCTGTTTACCTCGCAGTTTGACTTTGCATTTCAGGCGATGGTTGAGCACTGCGCGGCAGTGTCAAGCGTGCAGGTTTTTGTGGCCTATGACGCCACCTCTCCTGCGTTTATCTCTATCATGCTTAGATACCTGTGCGACAATCTGGATCTGCTTGGTTCCGACGACGAGGCGCTTACTAGTACAATGCTGCACATGTTTAAGATTGCGTTTCTGGCGCTTGCATTCTTCCCCGAGGCTAACGAGCCAGTGCTGCAGCCGTATGTGCAGCCGATCATTAGCTCGGCGCTGGTCACGTCTAAAACTGCAAAGCGCCCAGAGAACTATTTTCTGCTGTTGCGCGCGCTTTTCCGCAGCATTGGCGGCGGGCGCTACGAGACGCTGTATAAAGAAGTGTTTCCTGTGCTGCAGAGTTTGCTTGAAATGCTTAATGGCGCCCTGGGGTTTACCAAGAGCACCTCCCCCGTACAGGAGCTATTTGTCGAAATTTGTCTCACAGTTCCTGTGCGCCTCAGCGTACTGCTTCCATATCTGTCGCTGTTGATGAAGCCGCTCGTCTTTGCGTTGGAGTCTGGCCCGGAGCTGGTCAGTCAGGGACTTCGGACGCTGGAGTTGTGCATTGACAACCTCACACGCGAGTTTCTGGATCCGATTCTTACACCTGTTATGGATGAGATTATGGCGTCGTTGTGGCTGCATCTGCGCCTTTCCTCTAGCACATCGACGCACGCGCCGGTTGCTGCGCGCATACTTGGGAAGCTTGGCGGCCGCAATCGCCATATGCTGCTGACGCGCGTTCCGGCGTATGGCCGCGACGAGCCGCGCGGACTCGTTGAAGGATTTGAAGTGCCATTAACGTTTGAGGGACTTTCGGGGCTGGTTACAATGCCACTTTCCGACGCCGTTTCTTTCTCCATTCGTGTTCTCGAGAACCGTGAGGACATGCGCCAACTCGGGCCAGCATGTGCGGATGCCATTGAGTTTGTGGTTGCCTGCGCAAGGTACGCTCTGGCTGCGCACCTTCCCGCCGGGCACTGCCACACTGCGCACGGCACCCCCGAGGGCGCAATGGAGTATGGGCAACAGCTGATTGCGCTGGTTTCTCATCCGCTTGCGCAAAAGCGTCTGGCAAACATTTCCTCGCCAACAACGCAAGGATGTCAGCTTTTTGAGCAGGCCATTGGCTCCAATGCGTCTATTGGCAACACTTGCGCAGCCAGAAATTGCCTGGCCTCTGGCGAGGCAGCGATTGCCGCTGTTGCAGCTTCGACGTCGCAAAGTACGCTGTCGCTGGATGAGCTTCAGGCGGGCGGCAGGCCGTCCATTACTCGCGCGGGGCTTACAAATGTAATTTGGGCGCTGAGTCTTGCATCGTCACGCAACCAGTCAGCCAGCGAGCTGCTCAAGGCGATTATCTCGCATGCAGCCAGGCAGCATGTGGCACAATGTGTCTATGCTATTAACCCTGAGGCGCAAGCCGATGAACGCACTGCGCCTTGCGCAGCCATGCTGGCAGCAGTTATCCCAGAAATAATCTCGCGCATGCTTGTTGCGCAGTCTGAGGGCCTGGTCGAAACCAAGCGACTGATGTTGCGGCACTTTTACTCGGCTCTGTGCGATTTGCTTCCAAATAACGCAGCGCTTGTTGGCCACCTTCCTGCCATGCGCAGGATTGTGTCGGACCTCTGCGCGGCCTGCTATGATCCTGACACGAGTGTCAAACGCGGCGGGTGTGTGGGAATTGCGTTTGCAGTGCAAGTGCTGGACCTCGGTCATACGTGGCTGACCGAGAACCTACTGGAACTAAGCAAGGGGCTTTTATTCACGCTAAAGGATATCAACTCAAACGCTGTGCAGCATGTGCCGCCAGCTGACTCGCGTGCAACGCTACTGGATATCATTAAGCTGGCATTTCCGCCGTCTATATTTGCGTCATCCGACGCCGACGAACTCGCGGCAATGGACATTGATAGGAACGGCGACGAAGATGGCGGCAGAGAACCGGGCGCAGCGCATGGTGTGGGCGGAGACTCTGCGGACCGTCAGCTCAGTAAGCTTGATACCGATGAGGCTCAAGAGACCGACGCCTTTGATTTTTCTAAGCCGCTGTCCGGTTCTTTGGTAGCGCCTGCCGGTAATTCAGCCGATGCCAGTCCGGCTAAAACATCCGATATGCGCGAAGATGCAGTCAGAGTGCTTCCCGGAGAAGGCGGCGCAGCGTCTGTATCTGGTACGACTTCTGGAGGAGATGGAGGTGCATTGCCTACTTCTGGTACTGTGTCTAGTGTGGACGCTTGCAGCAGCGCTGTGCCCGTTAGTGACGTCAAAACTTCAATGCAAGTTGAAAAGAGCCCATCCAGCGCCGACAGGGGTCTTTCCAATTCTAGTGCGAACCAAGAGTCTGACAAGCCACAGCAGAACAGTCCCGGCGACCTAAAGCCGGCCAGCCCTGGTGGCGTGTCACTCACGGATGCAGCGGCGGCAGCTAGCGTGGAGGCTGATGTAGTGGATGCTAGTGCAGCCGGCTCAGAGCTTGGCCGCTCATCTGTTAACGAGAAGGAAGACGACTCGAGCACATCAGCGGCCTCGCTTAAGAAGACTCAGCTGGTGTTTCAGCGTTTAACTGCGCGTCTCTCCCCTGAAAACAGCCGGCTGCTACGGTCGTTTTTGGCACTAATTACAAAGGAACTAGCCAACCCAAGCACAGCAGTCCGGGAGACAGTCAAGGCGTGCCTGGAGATTCTGGCTGGTGTTACTGGATGCAGCACCACAGCGCTACTGCTTCCTTCTCGCGATCGGTTGCTGGTGCCGATTTTTAGCAAGCCGCTGCGCGCGCTTCCGCATAATATGCAGATTGGCAACATTGACGCTATTACTTACTGTCTGTCGCTGGACCCGCCGTTTCTGGACATTAATGAGGAGCTGCTGCGATTGCTATCGGAGGCGCTGGCGCTGGCGGACGCAGAGGACCAGGCCCTTGTCAATCATCCGGCCCAAGTACACAGCAACACAGCGTCGCTTACACATCTGCGCCACGTATGCATTCGGATGCTTACTGCGGCCATGGTGCGCCCCGAGTTTGCCGACGCCAAGAACACCCCGACCCGGGCGCGGATTATCTCGGTATTCTTCAAGTCGCTGTACCACAAGTCCGTCGAGGTTGTCGATGCGGCGAACGATGGGCTTAAGCAGGTGCTTCTCCAACAGCAGAAGCTCCCACGTGACCTATTACAGACCGGCTTGCGACCGATTCTAATTAACCTGTCGGATTATAAGCGCTTGACTGTGGCAAGTCTGGACGGGCTAGCCCGCCTGCTGCAGCTCCTTACCAACTATTTTAAGGTCGAGGTAGGTCGCAAGCTGCTAGACCACATGCAGCAGTGGGCCAACCCACAGCTGTTGCAATCTGCTGCCGAGAGGCCGGTCGAGGACATGCACGAGATCAAGATTCTTGTTGCGATACTGCAGGTTTTCCATCTGCTGCCACCTTCTGCCAGTGTTCTTCTGGATGATCTTGTCAGTTCAGTGGTAAACCTGGAGGTCCATCTATGCCGCCGGGAGTCCAGCCCATTTAGGACGCCACTATTCAAGTTTCTCAACCGATACCCGACCGAATCTGTGGTCTACTTTGTTGAGCGCATCGAAAGCGTCCACTACGCACGCATTTTCTGCCATGCAATTGCCAGCCCTGAGTGCGGCCCGCTGCGCGACGCGCTTATTGGCCAGACCCCACTTCTTGTTGCTCTTCTTAAAGGTTTTTGCGCGGCGGCATCCGCCAGCAAAAGTGACCTGGCTGCTGGGCACACCGATGCTGCTGCTTCTAGCTCGGATTTGGCCGCGTCCCCGGGCGCAGAGCCAGTGCTTAAGCGATTAAACATTGCCATGTCGGCTACTGCTGTTATCCACGCATGCTTGGAGCATGCTCCGCTGTGGTTTGAGGACCGCGTAGATCTGCTACATGCTATGCTTGATTCCTGGGCTGCGGCGGGGCGGCTGGTGCCTATTCCGAGCAAATCTTCATATCTGGCCAGACCAGTTCTTATAGAGCACGTAATCCACTCGCTTCTTCTAGCCACACGCGCAATGGACAATCCGCCGGCAATGCTATTCCGGCTGCTGGATGCTGCCGGCCGCAGCTCAGAATCTGTTGACGTGTCATTTGTATTCCGCTACGTTTGGGACACGCTAATTGTGCGTTGGCCAGCTTCCAAGCGGCGCGAAGTCTTGCTGGCTTTTTTGCCACGCCTTACGGACCCGGGCGTGTCAGATGAGTCTAACGCGATTCTGCTGCAGCATCTTATAAACCCAATGGTGGCTACCGTGTTTACTTTACCCAACAGCTCGACTTTATCCGCCGATGCGGACGAAGGTGGGGACCTAACCGCCCACGCCATGGACGACAAGACTCAGGATGAGCGCGGTGCCGAGCTGCTGCGCGGACCAGTTTTGCCACAGATTCACCAACGCGTATGGGTTGCGCACATGTCTTCAGGTCCTCATCCTCTGCCGGCATCTAACGCCGCCGTACGGCTGGAGCTTATTCAGCTGTCGTCGATTCTGATCCGCCGCGCCGCTGTTGCTGTTGCTGAAATGCGCAAGGACATTATTAAATTCGGATGGCTTTTTATCCGCAACGATGACATAATGATCAAGAACGCTTCCTATGTCCTAGTGGCCCAGTTTATTGCCGCCTTTGAAACTCCGCCCAAAATTATTCTACAGGCCTACAGCACGCTTCTAAAAGCGCACCAGGTGGAGAGTAGATTTTTGGTTAGGCAGGCTCTCGACATCCTGCTTCCCGTTCTGCCTGTTCGCCTGGGTCAACATCCGGCTGCTGCGAGTGGCGCTTCGGCCGACGTTGTTGCTGCTGGGGGCCCAGTGCTCCCGCCCTGGGCAATGCTTGTCAGGCGCATCTTAATCGACAACAGTGCATCGCTTGCCCATACCACTCACGTTTACCAGCTTATTGCCGGCCATCCCGCGATATTCTTTCCGTACCGTACGCAGTTTGCTTCAACATTGGTGGGCGTTCTCCAGAAGATGTGCCTAACCCACAGCGCTACCTCTGAGACTCGGACGCTGGCGCTGGATATCATGGAGCTTTTTTTGAAATGGGAAGGGATGCTTGATAGCGACATAGGCGCTGCCAACGAAGCCGGCAGTGACCAGCTGGGTTTACGTTCGCAGGTGACAGGGGGTTCTATTGAGGAGCAAAAAGACGCGTCTGGTACCACTGTAAGCGCCCCATCCATATCAGATGCGCTACTGCCGGAAGCTCGTCGCGAAACAATTGTCGGGCTACTTCTTCGTATGTTGTGTCTGGTGTTTGACTTTGCGCTTAAAACTACACTTGGGCCACGGGCTTTGGATCTCCTCAGCCGCTATTTGGATGCTTCCAGATGGCCTCCTATGCATCTGCGTCTGACCTTTTTTGAGCGCTCAATTCAGCAGATCGAGGCTCAGGGTATGAACCAGCAGCTGGTGCTTCACGTTCTGAATGTACTCTCCGTGGTTACTTCTCAGATGCAGTCGGCCTGGTTTGAGGAATATTTTGAAGTGTTGGTTGGCATAGTGCGCAAGTGTATGATAGTTGACAACAGTCAGGTACAAAAGATAGTGGCATCCATGCTGCACCAACTGTATGAGCAAGCTGCAAATAACGAGCACCTAGATAGCTCTCCTGTGGTGGCTGATCTTCGGGCACATGTTGAGGCACTGGTTGGCCGGAACCTGCAAGACAACACAAGCACATATGGCACTTTGTTGATTCTGCATGCGGTAGGCGATCGTATTGGAGAGCAGTTTTACTCTTATATCCCTCTTCTTATGAAGTACGTGCAGAAGTACACGAAGGAGCACAACGCGCACGCGCCTGCGTCTTCGCTGAACTCTCATATTGGTCCTACGCCGGGTTCGTCGTCTTTGCAGCCCTCTAGTTCGACGCCAGTAATGCCTACACTTGCCGCTGATAATGGCAGTACCAGTGCTGCCAGCAATGGCGTTAGTGGTGCGGGGCAGCGAGTAACTAACAGCAGCACTGAGATTATTAACCGAGTTTTTGCAGACGGACAAATTCCTCTCACAGTGGACGCTCTTATCAAGGGAGAGACGCCGTTGGATCTTCTACTAATGCTTCTCCTGCTTCTTAGGAAGTATATTTCGCGGCTGGGAGACCAGCGCCGCAGCTTTCTGACGTACATAATTCAGCTTATTGAGCGGTCAAGCGATCCGGCGCTTTTGCACGTCATCCTTGCCATTGTGCGCGAGTGGGTACTTGATCCCCAAGACGCGTTTCCGACTATTAAGGAGAAGGCCATGCTTATGTCGTCGATGATGTGCTTTGTACGCGGATCAGCATCGGCCAACGACAATGCCAGCCGGGCCAGCGTCCGCGCAAGTGCTGGAGCCAGTGGTAGCCAAGGATCTGCTACGTCCCGGGGTATTGCAGCGGGCAACGGTATACAGTTTGCTTATACAACATCGCTGAGGCCAGAGGCAGATGCTAACGACCCCTTTTCTCTGCTTGAGCGCAAATATTTGTCTCTTGTGCTTGAGGTCTATAATGACCCCCGGTTTACTCGCTCTGAGATGACTATGCGTCTGGAACAGGCGTTTTTGTCGGGCATGCAGTGCGAAGACAGTGAGATGCGCAGCTGCTTCTTAGAAACCTTTAACGCCAACATGCCGCCATCATTGCCGGTCCGGTTAAACTATCTCTTGGAAACTCAAAGCTGGGAGAGCGTGTCTTCAACTTTCTGGCTGCAGCAATGTCTGCCGCTACTTTTTGCCTCAACACACCAACGTGCTGCACTCCGCCCATTTGCTGCAGACCGTGCTGTTACTCCCAGGACGATCAGTAACAGCGACATTACCAAGCCTACTCTGGTATTAGCCAACTCTCGGTCTAGTGAGAGTGCCAGCGACACAGAGATGGAGATGGATATTGACACTGATATTGGTGTATTGAAGGTAGCGGAGACTGTATCCAAGGCTACATCTGCAAGCATGGCTGGACATGTGGATCCTACTGTTGTGGGAGACATTGTCGGACCGCTGGCAAAAATGGTGCTTTTAGACGTCTCATTTGCGTATCGAATCTGGGTTGTACTATTTCCGCTGCTATGGCATAATCTTGGAAGCAAGGAGCGTCATGATCTAAACAGCGGTATTATTCGGCTACTGGCCAAACCATACCATCAATCGCAGACTGCTGTGCGGCCCAATGTCATTCAAGCAATTCTGGAAGGCTTTTGCGCCTGTGATCCGATGCCTCGCCTGCCTCCACAGCTGCTGCGTTATCTAGGCCAGTCATACAGCGCATGGTATTCGTCTTTGGCGCTACTTGAGCGCAAACTACTTGATCGTCGCGAAGTTGAATCGGTGATTTTTGAGCGTACAATGGGCGTCGAGCTGGGAGCGTTTGATGCGCTTACGGAGCTCTACACGTCACTGTCGGCTAACCATTATTTTTACGGCGCATGGAAGCGGCACTGCCAATATTGGGAATCGCACATTGCGCTGGCATACGAACAACTTGACGATTGGGCCAATGCGCAAGCAGCGTATGAGCGCGCGCAGACTAAAGCGCGCGCGGGTTATCTGCCGTTTTCAGAGTCCGAGTACTGTTTGTGGGAGACGCGCTGGGTCGAATCGACGAAGCGCTTGCAGAGCTGGGACATGCTGCTGGATTTGGGCCTGCACGAGTCGCTTCCCGAGATAGAGCTCGAGGCTGGCTGGCGGGTGTGGGACTGGAATGAGCGCCAAACTCAAGCGCTTCAACTAATTAAAGCGACAACATCCGAGTTTTCGTCGAGTCCACGCGCAAAGTTCTACGAGACGTATCTGACGCTTATTAAAACAGGGACCGAGCGCACAAAATCGGCGGATTTTCAGAGAATGTGTAAGGAGGGGATCAAATCATGTCTTCAGCAATGGAACGAGCTTCCTCCAATCGGGACGCCTGCGCACCTTGAGGTTCTGCACTTGTTCCAGCTAATGGTTGAGCTCGGCGACGCAAGCAACATCTATACTAGCCTTGCAACAACAAAGGCTGAGAACTTGGAAAGCAAGTCGGGTGATCTAAAATCAGTGCTTCAGACATGGCGCGAGCGTCTGCCAAACAACAGCGATCCAATTAACATATGGAGCGACCTTGTGGCTTGGAGACAGCATATTTTTAAGGCTATCAACGATGTGTATGTGCCTTTTATCACGCAGCAGTCGGCGGCTGCGTCAGTTCCCAATGACGGGAGCGATGGTCCAGTCAAAGGGGCCAACAAGACCAAGAGTGCCGACTCCAAGTCAAGTCGCAAGAGCGGCGCCGGTACCGATGCAGATGAAGATTTAAAGGCGGATGAGGAAGGGCAGAGAGGAGCGGTGCCCGGAAGCGGTACCAGCTCAGTGCCAACATCATATGCATACCGTGGATACCATGAGATGGCGTGGATAATTAACCGATTTGCTCATGTCGCTCGTCTCCATGGCCTTGTGGATGTGTGCATCAGTTCTTTGACGCGGATATACACGTTGCCTAATATCGAGATACAGGAGGCATTTTTGAAGCTGCGCGAGCAGGCAAAGTGCTACTACCATCGCTCGCAAGAGCTGCAAAGTGGCCTAGATGTGATCAGTAACACAAACCTAATGTACTTTTCGCGCGGACAGAAGGCTGAATTTTTTACGCTTAAGGGCCAGTTCCTAGCCAAGCTCGGAAAGCTAGAAGAAGCAAACCATGCCTTTGCTACTGGCGCACAGCTGGAACTAAGCTCCCCAAAGGCCTGGGCGGCCTGGGGTCGCTACAATGATGAGTGCTTCTGCAGGAATATGCCCGATCCCACTGGTGCTGTTAACGCCATCAGCTGCTATATGCAAGCGGCGGGTCTGTGCAAGCGCCCACGTGTGCGCCGTTTCCTTGCACGTACTCTGTGGCTTCTTAGCCAAGACGATGCTAGCGGAAAGGTATGTGCAGCATTTGATGCCTACAACGGCGAAATGCCTACCTGGTATTGGATTGCGCTTGTTCCGCAGCTGCTCGCTGGTCTTGACGCCTCATACAGCCGCCAAGTCCAGCAGATTCTGCTCCGCATGGCCAAGCAATACCCACAGGCGCTGTACTATGCTTTACGCACAGCACGCGAGGATAGCCATGTTCTGCGTCGCCAGCAGCCGCCTGGTACAGAATCTGGACATGCTGATACGACTGCTACGACTGCAACGGCAGCGGCTCATGCGCAGCCAGCACCGGCAATTGACGAACTTATGCTTAAATTGAAGACTGCGCATCCGCTGCTGACACTGTCAATGGAGGCGATGATTGACCAGATTTTGCACCGGCTTAAGCCATGTCCGGAAGAGGACATGTACCGTCTCGTTCGTGCCCTGCTTCTGGATGGTCTACAGCAGCTGCACCAACATATATCCCAAGGAAAGCTCGATTTATCGTTAATAAGCACCATTGTCTCCAACACCTGTCGTGTTGGGCTTAGCCTGCCGTCGGGCATTATCAAGTCGCGATTTGAGGCCGACTTTGGAGGTGTGCGCGAGATGGATCTATGCGAGTATATTACCAAGATGTACCAGTGGCAGCAGATGCTGAGGCAGGTTATTAAGCAGCGTCCACGCAAACTAATGCTTGGCTTGTTTAGTCCTTTCTTAGTTGAGTTTGAGCAGCAAAAGTTTGAGGATGTCGAAGTGCCTGGCCAGTATCTGCGGTTGTCAGACAGCAGCGACGACTTTGTGCGCATTGAGCGCTTTATTCCTGAGCTACGTGTTGTGTTAGGCAGCAGCGGTGTGCTCAGGAACTTGGCGATTCGCGGAACGGATGGTGGTATTGTCCACTTTTCGGTGCAACACTTTACATCGCGCTACAACCATCAAGAGGAGCGCTGGGTGCAGTTTTATCGCAACTTGGATGCCGCCGGCGAGCATGACCGCAACACTTGGGAGCAACGCCGAATTGCACTTCACTTGCCAACAATAGTCTCGCTTTCACCGCATATCCGGCTTGTACAGGAGCAACCGGACTCGTATACTCTGCAGGATGTCTATGACGAGTCCTGTTCTCGTCGCGGAGTCCCCGAGATTGCGCCTGCGCTTCACGCTGTTGGCAAGATCCGCGATTTAATAGATCAACTGCCAAGCGTCGAAGCTGCTAACGAGGTGCTGTTTGAGCAGATCAGCCAGCGGCTGGTGCCCGAGTCACTGCTGCAGAGCCATGTCGGTTTGCATACGGCCTCGCCAATGGAATTTTGGCTCTATCGCGAGAACTTCTCCTACCAGATATCAGTCAGCATCGCGCTTACTTACATGATTGCATGCACACAGCGGATTCCGGCGAAGCTGGATATTTCTCGCGCCACGGGTAATATCTGCATGCATGATTTAATTCCGACGCAGGCGACACCAGGTCTGATGCATAGCCAAGAGGCTGTGCCATTCCGTCTGACGCCCAACATCCAATCCTTTGTAACCGAGCTCGGGCTGGAGGGCATTGTGCCATTTGCTATCCACAAAGTCGGACAACGGTTTATGGACACCGAGCACCTGCTGCGCGACTTTCTCGATCTCTTTGTGCGTGATGAGCTTGTACACTCGCCACCAGTACGCTCGCTGTCATCCACAAACTCGCAGGCCCTTGCCGAGATGTGCGAGCGTAATGTCAGACTTATTGAGCATCGGGCGGGCCAGCTGGTCGAGACGCTGCCACCCAAGGACGTACGCGAGAAGGAGCGCTCGCCCATGCAGCCTTTGATACAGCTTATGATGCAGGCCGTGGCACCATCAAACCTCGCCAAGATGGACTTTGCGTGGATGCCGTGGCTCTGATTCGCCTTTTGCGGCCAAAAGACAACGCGATTGGTGGGGTGTCAGCTGGTTGCGGCAACCGTTGTTTTTAAAACGGCTGGCCCCGCAATTTATCGCCAATTTCTATTCCACTTTTTTTTTTTTAATTTTTATTAAAACATTTTTCCTCTTTTTTTCAACCCCAGGATCGCGCAATGCTGAGCTTTGCAGCATTTGGTGCCATGCACAGGGGTGCATTTTCCAGAACGGCGGCACTGGGTCTGGGCTACACTGGCAGAGCGACTTACCAAACCCACGCCCACCAGGGCCGTCAAATTTACGGTAGAAACAACTGGGGCGCACGGCTGCTATCATACTTGTGCAGCGGGCTAGATCTGCTTACAGACGTTGCAACGAGACGTTTTTCTCCTTCCACTGCTGCTCGACGGCTACGTATGGCAATGCTGCGGCGGCCCTCTACCTGGCTTCGTGGTCTTGGCTTAAGGGCCCCAATCGCGGTACGGAGTGCAGCGCCACGTCTAAGCAGTGGGTACTTTCGTTTGCTTGTGCGGCAGCTTGCAAGCCAGAAGATGAGTATGAGAGGCAGCGCGTTTGGTAGTGGCGGCAGATGGTCACCTTTCACAAATATGTTTGTGCAAAGCTTTCGTGCTTTCTCTGTGCAAGGAAACTTTCCTTTAGCGAAAGCATCCATGGCTCAGATCCACCACCAAGCCGCGATCGGCCTCCTAACCCAGCAACGCAAAGACTTTGCAATTGCATTGCCTTTAGCCCGCTATACGCAGACCAAACACCATGTCCGAAGAAGCAGTTGTTCCAGGCGCACTGTGCAGAGTTCTGCCGCAGAAATGCCAAACATTAGCCACATTCCTTTGCCTGTTGATATTATGCCTTTGGCTGAGCGTGTTGGCCAGGGTACTTTGGCTAACTCGAAGGCAGAGGAAGCGGCTGCTTTTGCTACTCATTGCGTAACTATTGTTGTTCCTCGGGTTTATGCGAGCACCTTTTCTGCAAAAGATAGTTTTGTAGACGGGAACGCTTTTTCTGCAGATGTTGCTCGGGTGCTGGTCGATGATGTCTGTCGGGCTCAAAGCAGACACACAACGCTTGTGTTGCGTCTAATTGAGCGGATCTCAGCGGCTGGCTGGAATGTCCAGTATCGTCGCATTATAAAACAGGTGGAGTGCATTGAGATTGCGATTCCGCCTTCATCGGGGATTACTACCGCCAGCAGCTTTGAAGAACTTCTGTGTGAGTGGGGGATTGACGCATCCCTGCTTGGTGCCGAGGTTGAAAACCCTCGAGTTAAGGCTGGTGTCACTGGGGCTGGCGTTTACAGCAAAAGGCAGTCATCATTTAATATGTCTAGCTCTGTGAGTTCCACAGGAACTGACATCACGCAGGACCTTGATTCGCAGTTTTTCTCTCTGATTGTGGATGAGGTTGTTGATCCTGAAGAGGCATATCGCGACCAGGTCCGCGACTTCCTGGCTGATCTGGATCGCCTGCCACGTCTGCGGGAAACTTATTCAAGCTCACCTACATCTACCTCTTTTGTTTCCTATATGTAAAAAAAAAAGAAGCGCTATATAATCCACAAATATATTTTAAGCAAATTTGTTTCTGAGTTAGTACCTTGGGCTCTTTGATGGGTTTCTGCGGTTGATAGCCAGAAAATACATAATTTTCGCGCTAGAAACGCTCAGAAACTCTGTTTCCTTCACGAAAGATGAACTGAATGTGCTGGAAGGTTAAAACTAGCAGTGGCATCACAATTCTAATGCCTAAGATTGGGATACGGATCAGAAAAAGCAAAAACACAACACAGCACAGCTCAAGCTCAAGACACTTCTTGTTTGTACAGAAAGAAGTACATCACAAGTTATCTCTTTCATGATAATCTTATTCTTTCTTGGTAAAAAAAAAAAAAAAAAAAAAAAAAAAAAAAAAAAGCTAAAATCCTTAGAATGCATCAACGATTTCCAGTCTATGCTATATGTTAGATGATGTTGCCTAACTAATACTACTTTTCATCTAAACCAATCTAATTTCTGCAACATGGCTAAGGTCTGCTGCATATTGCATATGTATATTACCTAGCGCTGTCTATGGACAGTCAGACAAAAGCTAACAAAATGCGTAAAACATTGTTGCAAGGCCTGGAATGAGTTGACATCCACCACAGATGGTTGGTGCAATGCACCCCAACTCGCAGGAAGTTTGGAATGCCTCTGAAATTAAGAACCTTGTCCATCAAAAGCACAAGAGTACTACAGCTGCCTCCAGAGAGAACAGCTAAATAACATGCAATAGTTGTCTTACTTTCTCATAACTCAAGCCCCCCCCCCCACCAACAACGGAAGCAGAAAGTTCAGCTAACAACACATAATGTTTTCTTATATATTTTCTATCAGCCCAGAGGCTGAGTTCCCACAACACCATGTTGACTACAACAAAATAATCTTGTGTAAACGTTAACCTTTTTAGTAAATATATAAGAAAAAGGTTGTAGTTGTCTTATATAATGAGGGTATCTGAATGGCTTACAGCAACAACCTTTACGAAAAAAAGTGGTAATGTTTGATCTGCTCTGGAAGATAGTCTTGTTCTACGGGATCCTTGTAATCAGGATTGTATTTGTAGTCTTTCGCATATCCTAACTCCTTCATTAAGTTTGTAGGCGCATTGCGCAGGTGCAGGGGAACTGGCCAGGGGTGCTCCTCAGCAAGAACATTCTTTACTTTATTGATTGCCTTATACGCCTCAACACTCTTGGGCGCCCTTGCCAAATAAGTAGCACAATGCGCGAGGATAACATCGCATTCGGGCATCCCAATAGCTTGACATGCATGAAGCGTCGCCATAGCAAGTGGCAGCGCGCTGTTATCGGCTAGCCCAATATCCTCCGAAGCCATCCTTACCATCCGCCGTGCAATATATACTGGATCGTCGCCACCTTGCAGCATCCTCCCAAGCCAGTATAGTGCTGCATTAGCATCTCCGCCGCGCACACTTTTGTGCAGTGCTGAAATAATATCGTAGTGTTCCTCTGCGCCGTACACAACATGCGTGCGCTGAAGTGCACGCCTGACACAGTCTAAACTTAGTGTCACGCCACTTGTTAAAGAGTTAACTGCCAGGTCCACAACATTAATAGCTGTGCGTGCGTCACCATTACTAACACTAGCAATATATTCGGCTATTCCTGGTCCAAGCTGGGGGCCATTTTGTCCAGAATCCTCCTGCTTAAGATTGTACGCACGATTCGCAATCGCCACAATATCCGAGTGAGAGAGAGACTCAAGCTGGAATACGCGACAGCGACTGAGCAAAGCACCATTTAATCTGAACGATGGGTTCTCCGTTGTTGCGCCGATAAGGACAATTTGGCCACGCTCTAAATATGGCAAAAATACATCCTGCTGCGCCTTATTAAAGCGGTGTATTTCGTCAAGAAACAATATTGTTTGCTTTCCTGCAAGTCTGCCAAGATTACCCGCCTCTTCAATAACCCGCTTCACGTCGGATATGTTCTGGGTCACTGCACTCATTTCTTTGAAAGACGCGTTGCTTCGGCGAGCAATAATACGTGCAAGTGTAGTCTTCCCAAGCCCCGGTCCTCCCCAAAAGATCATCGACGAGATCTGGTCGCTTTCAATAAGCGCGCGCAAGATCCCATCCGGTCCGACAAGCTCATGCTGCCCATAGAATCGATCAAGAGTCAGAGGCCGAAGACGCTCTGCGAGGGGAAGTCGCATGTTGCGCAGACGCTTTTCGGTTTCAATTATATCGGTCCCAGTGGGCTCTGTCGGTTGCGGCACTCCCGTTGTGACCACAGCGGGCTTCTCCCCATCCACTGAAGGTTTTGATTGATGCGTCTCGTCAGAGGAAAATAGTGTAAAGGCAGTCCTTTTCCGCTGACCAGCAGTGCTAGGTGGGTCAGTATCCCGTTTGACAGACGCACTATTTCTAGAATTTTCCGCGCTGTGGACCGTACCTTCTGCATTTAGACCTCGACATTCACGATCGAGATGGTCACTTACGTACCATTCTGGAACGCTTTTACTACATATAGGACAGTTCACCAGACTACTCATACTAACTAGAAAAAAAACCTCACAAAGCAAATTCCATAGAATAAAAAATATCTGTTTAAAGCAAAAAAGACAACTGCGTCGCCAAAAATCTCAAAGTCAAAACCAAATTTTATGCTTTTTCTGAAATTTTTGGCGTTAGAATAAGATTACTTATACGCTATTTGAGATGGTGGGTTTGTGTCAGGGGTGATGCACCTGTAACTCCTATTAATAATTCGCAAAAGTATTGGCATTGGCAAAAGATTATTTCGGCGGGAGTCGGTAAGGTCGGTTTTGCGCCATTCAGGCAGTGTGTTTGCGTTGCAGGTGGATGTGTTTGTTTTACGGTGATAAATGCCCCAGTGTAAGGACACAGGGATTAAAAAAAAAAAAAACTGAAACGTGGACGTGTATACGTATCAGCATATGACACTATTACTACGACCAAATGTTAATGTATTGATAACAAATTTCAGAGGGGACACAAGCTAGTAGTAGTTTTATAGTAATTTTAACTTCAAAATAATTTTAAAAAATCCAGCAACACCTAGCAAAATTTGAAATACATCTTTCGCTTTAATATATTTAGAACTTAGTACATTGTGTGTATTCAGGGGGTCCAGTTAGGGTCTACTGAGATACTAGGGCAAAGCCCATAGGTCTAGCCCGCTCTGTCCTACAGTAAGTTATTTGCTGGAAAATCCACTTATAAAGCGGTGCAGACTT